>UELU01137155.1:0-19299 GCA_900490025.1 Megastigmus dorsalis
CTATTAAATCAAGTGCTTCTCCCCGTATTTTCGCTTTAATAAGGGCAAACAGTGATTCGTTAATACATTCATCGATAAAAATCTAGTTCCTCCCTCGTATATGGGGAGCGCGTCGCGCCATATAGCTAATCTTACTTTAAATTGGTCTGCCGTAACCGAAGTCATATTTACGAAAAACCGTCAAGGTGATCAATCGTATAGGTAGGGATTAGGCAGGAAAGAATAGGAAATTTCAAAGACTTACTCTTCTTCTTTGAAGATTTCTGGTGACTCAATGCTTGCTGGTGGGCTCCGGCTTGACGTGTGTACTGCGACGATGGGGTTGAAACACCAGCTGCTTCTTTCGTCAGAGATTTCCGTCCGGTAAGTTGGAGGTGAATCGGAATTTGACAGCCTCGCAGTATCCTGTCCGCAGCGCCAGTTATGTTAGTGGTCGTGAGAGAGGCCGATCGCGGGTGATGGAACACACACTCACAATACTCAAACAAATAATCAAGGTAAGTAGATTCAAATACTTTTTTATTCAGACACGTCCTTACAGCTTGGATGCCCGACAGAGAGTGACCCGTCTTCTTCATCCGATACTATTCTTAATATATTTATTTGATCGTCAAGGGGGTCTGATGTATCGTTATGTTCGTTAAATATTTCTGCCTTTGTAGACGTAAATTCGCACGGATCCAGTTCTATTTCTGGCATTTCGAAATTAATATATTTTTCTCTTGTGTTTATACATATAAGGTAAGACATTCTAAATATATTATTGGTGATGGAGTTGCTGATTAAAATATCGGGTTTTATGTCAAGGAGGGGGATGAAGTCTGCGTCCTGCTTGACAATGCTCACTTTTGCGTATATAACTTGACGCATCCGAGGGGGAATCGTGAATTATTAATTCTTCTGGAACGGTATGACGTGTACGGGAAATTTCAAGCTCTGTGACTCGGCATCAATTACACCTTTGTGGTCATTAACAGTTGACTATCCAATAAGCACATCTGTGCTTACGGGATAATAAACCGGCACAATGTGTAAATCAGAGAGTAATCCAATTAATTCGATACTTACTCTGCCTAATGCGAAAAGTTTCCCCAACGTTACTTCATGTATTCTGAGTATCTCTTTATAAAAATATTGTATGTGTGGCTTAATTTTTTATATCTTAATTAGACTGACGTCGGACCCCGTGTCCGTGTAAAATGACGCATTTCCTTCTTTTAGATCTTCGCTATTGGGGGTTATTATACGAGGTTGTCTGCCTGTTTTAGTGAGACGGACATGTGGCTCCACTACTGGATGTTGTTCACTGTACTCGATCTGCTTGACGCATCCTGTTGGCGAGCATCCTGCGAGTTTAAATACTCAGTTACTTGGTATTGGTGTGGCCTTGCGGTTGTCCTTCGAGCTGCTGGATTCGGATAATCATTTGGCGTATTTCGACTGTCCGATTGCCTTTCAAATCGGTATAAATGGTTATCATTTCTATTTCCACTATAGCTATTTTCGCTATAATTATTTCTGTTCTGATTCTTCCCATTGTAATTGTTCCGGTTATAATTATTTCCATTTTTGTTATATCTATTATTTGGGTTATCGTAGTTTTCCCGATTATTATTGTATCTTGGCCGTGACTCATTGCTAAAGTCCCCTTCGTTAGTGTTGTTAGTATGACCTGCGTTTTGATTATAGCGGGGCGGAAGGGATATCTCACCGTTTTTAATTTTGTTTTTTAGATGGAAACACTTGTCATATGTGTGGCCTTTTACGTGGCAGAAGTGGCGGATTAGCGTATTGTAAGCTTTTCGTCTGCAGTCTGCAGCGATTTGAGAAGAAGAACAAAAATTTAACTTTGATGACTAGTGCTAATAGACTGGCTAGACCTAACGGTTATCAATCACAGCCCGACCTTATCACAGTGCGCGGAACAATCGGACGCCTAAAGATCAGCCTAGAATCCGGTTGTAGCCTTTGCCCGAAGCTTCGAAATAACCAGCGCTTGATAGACTGGCTAGATCTGTCGATTTCCTTTTTTCTCACTGTCCAATGTGTAAAAGGAGCTAGCGGTTATTGACCGCAGCCCGACCTTAGCACAGGGTGGAATCAGTCGCCTAAAGATTAGCCTATAATCCGCTCGAATCGGTTTCAAAACTTTTACGGCTTTTCAAAACTTCTGGTTGTATGATAGTGAAGAGAAAAATGTTATGTCTGTTTACTGTATATGTATATACAAGGTGTCCAAAAAGTATTGAAACACCTATAAATCTCGGAGGATTAGTTAGAAAAAAAAAACAAAGATTAGGTCTTAGATAACTTTTAGCGAGGAATTCAATGGTGGACTTAGATTTGACCTTGAAGCTCATCTTCAAGGACATTTAAAGGTCAGCTTTGATTTTTAAATGGTAACCCCTATTTTTGACATCGCCAATCGAAAAAGCGGGAAATTTTACGTTAAATCATGCACTCAGGTCGTAGGTCAAGAGTGACCTTGAAGTTCAGCTGAAGGGCGCAATGATACAATATTAGACAATGTGAGAGGCGAGAGGACTCACGTTCTTGGGTAACGCTAAATGTAAAAAACAATAAAGTTGACCTTCAAAATGACCTTGAAGGTCAAGCTTAAGGTCGAATTCTAGGTCATCATTGGATTCCTCGTTGAAGGTTACTCCAAGAATGACCTTGAACTTTTTCAGTAACACCTGACCCGAGGAAGTATCAAGTTTAAATGACCTTCAGCTAAACTTCAAGGTCACCCATGACCTACGACCTGAGTACATGTTTTAACGTAAAATTTTCCGCTCTTTCGATTGCCGGTGTCAAAAATTGGGGTTCCGATTTAAAAAAATAAAATTGACCTTGAAATGACCTTGAAGAAGAGGTTCAAGGTAAAATCTCAAGCCACCATTGAATTCCTTGCTAAAACTTATCTAAGACCTAATCTTTATTTTTTTTTCTAACTAATTCTCCTAGATTTATAGGTATTTCCATACTTTTTGGATACCCTGTATATATTTTTTTAATGCATTTATTTTATCGCGATTAGATGGAGTAGAGAACGGAACGAAAGCAAGTAAAAACCTCGACAATTTCACGTGGACCGCGTAGTGAAAATAGTTCTTAGATATGTGTTAAATTAACGAGGGAAGATAACATAGATTCCCCCAAAAAAATGTATAAAATGTACTTACATGCACAGAGTTACGAAGATTGCGATATTCTTGCAGAGTTGAGAAATCCTTCCTTCCCGTCAAATTTATGTTAAAAAAATTTCACGGATTTTCTACCCACGTCCCTTACATACCCCACACTTAGCACCAAAAATGTCACGTATGATAACTGTAATGAGAGAGAGAATGGTAAAATTAGTAATAAGTGAAATGAAAGGATTATCTCTCTCTCTTTGCGGATTCGGTATCGTCCAACTCTTCGGTAACTTAATCTGGAAAGGAAGATGTAAGAGCGGGTAAATTAAGTGACACGAAGGCTGCAGAACTTTATACTTGTTTTATTCACTATACGCAAAATGTGTCGAGCGGTTGTAATTACGTTGCGCGGTGATCGGTGTGTCGTTTCTCGTTCAGATGTTGGCTCCTTTTCCTCAATACGGCCCGATGGGGCTGCTTTTATTGTGTTTCGTTAGAAGTGTTAGAAGTGGTAAAAATCACCTCGTGCGATTTTTGTAGGATCGGCAATTTGACTTTTGCTGGGTAGAAAAATTTTATGGTGTGGTCTGCTACGAGTTGCGATTCTTCGGAATGCGGCGATGTACGCCGCATTTTATTGTAAAATAATATTTTCACGCCAATGAATAAAAATCATAGGATAGCTAGGTGTCCTATGTAACATAACGGTATCTTATAAATAAATCAATGCGTGTGACTGTTGTATTTTGACTTTTTTCCTTAAAGATTTAGTTGATGTATTTTAATTGTATTTTAACGGGATTGATTTAGTGTGTAGTGAATTTAATATTTATCTAAATGAAATTATTTAATTTAAGAAGTATTACCTACCCATTACATAGCCCCCCTGGATTTTTCATCGAATTTGATTGATAATGAAAATCAATGAAAAAGTCAATAGGAGAGAATAAAATATTAAACAAAAAAAAAGAAATTCTTTTATGAGAATAAAAAGAGGTATGAGGGGTGAAAAATAAAAATGCCAGCCGCTTACGTTAATGATACGCCTTCTCATACTTTATTCAGGTGGCGGTGAACTGTCGACAGGGTTGCTTGTCGAATCTCTCAGGAGGAGCGGTTGATCCTCCTTCGTGAGCAGCGTTGTCGTATCCTAAAAACACTCGGGAGGAGCCGTAGCCTTCTTGGTGACCGAACCTTCCTCGATGTTGGTAGAGGGCTTCTTGCGATTTCGCCAGGCTCTCCATCCGATTATTTTTCCACAGCCATTGTAGTGGTTGTGGGAGCCTGGCGAATACGGATACTCAGTCTGGATGGCCCGGTCTTATGTGGCCACTCGTTCCGTTTGAGTGGCTCTTCCAGGATGGTGTGAAATTCTCCTGGGAGCCTGTCCTTCCTGTATATGTCTCTCTGCGGAGCGAGAAACCATTCGGCCACCTCCCCTGTATGGGATGACGGGCCTCCTGGGTATTAGGGAACGGCCCACCTATCTTTTGCTGAGTGTTCTCCTTCAACCAGACGCACTTTAATACTTTCTTGAATTTTCGCGTCGCGACGCGCACTGGTCGAAGTTGTTTGTTTCGCTGACACAATAAAGAATTTTTCTGCTATCATTTTGCTTACTTTCAATGCACCAATGTGTCCGTAAATTATGCGAGTTTCATCGATAAAATCGTTTATTAAATTCTGCGACATGACAACCAAGTATGCTTATCGGCATTAATTTGATACAGAATATCACCGTGCAGTAAGTACGGTGATTTCGTAACTTCTTTTCCTTTAAAGGAGCGTTTTATCTCTAATACGGCTTCGTCCCCTTCTTGGAACTTTGCGATATTAGAAACTTTTTTTTGAACTCTGGTGTGAAGTGTTGCGTTCTTAAAAGGGCAATTTCCACTTCTCCATGTTTTTGCGTAACATCTATTTCATAATTTGGATAACGGCTGAGTATGTGAGCGATAACATTGAATTAGCCTTGTATGTGCTCGATCTTAATGTCATAATCCTGAATACTTGATATCCAGCGCCTTCAGTGGCTGCTTGAGAATCCGCGTTTGAAAAGGAAAATAAAAGCGTTGTTCTTTAACTCTTTAAATAGTGGAATTAACTCTTTGGAATGATTGTTCATAAATTTCGAGTAGAAGTTTATGAAGCCTAGGAATCCCTTTTAACTTGATTTGCCAGAAACTCGTTTTTATATTAAGGCTCGTGATGACTGCTAATATTGACATTGTCGTAGTAAAACGTCTATCGTCTGCGGCGATTCGTTAACCCTATTAACTTTTCGCTAAGCTTTTGTGCGTCCAGACAGAAGCGCACAGAACCGTCTTTTTTAATAACGGTGACGATTGGGCTTATATATGAGCTTGTGGAACGTTTAATTATATCCAATGATAACATCCTATTGATTTCGTCCCAGACATTTTGAATGCTCGCCGACAGCTGCTGACTCAAACGCATCGATTTTAAGCCCGTCGCTCCCTTTATTATTAGACCCACTACGGGTAGCATCGGACAGTCCTTTAGGTTTTCAGATGTTGTTCTAGCAGTCGGAGACTCTGAAATTTTAGCTACCACGTTTACATGTTTTATTGTGTATGTAGGGCCTCATCGAATCCAATAGCCGCATTCAAGTCTTACTCGAATTGCTTTTGCCTTTGCGCTCCGAAATCTTTCGGATCCATCCCGGTGTTTGGATTTGTTTTAGCCTTGACTTCAAGAGCAAATGACTGTTTGATTTTGGGCTTTTTATATTGTTTTGATGTGTTTTTGTATGCACCATCACGCTTATACTGGGACTTGCCCTCTGCGTTGCGCTACGTAGAAGCATTTTGCCAGTCGGTCTTTTACCGGTTATTTTCATCAGCAATCGCCGACGTCTTTTCAATTCTGGTCGTTTGACCAATCGCTTGGCTTTTTGCACTGTCGTTATCTTTGAAAGATAATAATTCGAACAGGGGAGCCTGCGTTTTTATCATTTCCGAACATATGGCGTATCGCATGTCCCAATCGAAGTGAGCGCCAATTTTTCTAATGAGCTCCTTTTCTGCATATTCGCGATTGAACTCTTTCGCAAAGCCCCAGACGTAGGTCGCGGATTCGACGAGACTCCACTTCTGTGTCCGGTTATAGTGCCCGAATTTGACTTTTCGAGCCCAAATATCGCTTATCGTTCTCTCGGTTACCTCGAACCATGCGCTAGCGGCTCCTTCGAGGTTTTGTGAGATTATGTAAATAATATTATGGTGGTCGAGATTCATGACAAATACATACTTCTTTAAGTCCTTGATAAACCTCATCGGTTTATCCTTTGGTTCACCCTTATAATAACCCCAATTAATTTTTCCATTGGAGATTTAATCTCCGATATCAAACCCCTATTCGCTTCCTTGATTGACTCAAGGTGCCCCTCCCCAATGTTTACTTCTATATTTGGAGAAAAAGCTAGGAAGCGCTCGTTAATGTGAGCGAGCAGCTCCGTTTTGAGAGACTCCCGATCCACCGATTTGTCTCTCAAATCTGCTACTTCTGTAGCAGAACGCTTAGTTAACTGGCACCTCAGCAGGTCTTGATTGTCTCCCAGGATAGTTAACTGAGCGGTACATTGTTCTTGGAGCGAGGTGATTGATTCGAGAGTCGAATCAATCAGATTTAGGCATTCGCTCGTCTCATCTCCTCGCTCTAATAGGAACTGTAGCGTCCCATGGAGTGTCTTCGCTGACAGTCTGGTTTCCATCGACCCCTTGGATAAGGCCAGAACCGCTCAGTCGGAGCTTTTCAGCGAACTAGCCTTTCGTCACCACCATTTTGAGAGAGAGAGAGAGAAAAAAAACTTTTGTAATTAAATCTTAATACAACAAAAAATTTTAAAGATTTTAAGAAAAGCAAATGTATAATATTTAGAATTTAAAACAATAAAAAAATAAAAAAGGGAATTTATATTGCAAATAGAATAATTGAACGCGTCTCTCTAGCTTCCAATAGCGGAGCGATAGCTCACCTGATGCATCGGCATCATCATCGCGTACCGGATATCCATGGTGGTGTGGCTTATTGTTAGACTCACCATGGCGCCCCGGACAAATACACGTCAGTGAATTTTCAATATCTTTTCGAGTCGCGCATTGTGCAACCCAAGCTGATTTATCGAGCGAGCGATATAGCTCGAGTGCGTCCTTCTTGTGTCTTCGGCGACTGATATTTTTGACACTAAGCCTGTTCGTCTCACCCAAACGATGTATATTGTTGTTTATAGTATTATTAACAATGTAGTATAATTGCGGTAAATAAACATAGATTTTTTTATAGCATTTGGAAGCCCCGAAAACGAGCTGGTACGTAGATTGTACTAGTGATTATTCTATCCTTGGTGAATGATATTTTCAATCTCGAAAACCTCAGCATATTTAAGCACTACATTGAACCAAATTGTTAATAATACGGTAAACAACAATATTTAATATTTCCGCAAGATAAACAGGGTTAGTTTCGGAAATATTAGTCTCCAAACGCACATAAGTGCCAGGCGCGAGTTCAATCAAATTCAATTCAAAGTGAGCCTGTTCAATCGCTGTAATTGTACTACATTGTTAACTATACTATAAATATTAATCGTTTTTGCGAGATAAACAGACCACATTTAGGGTTTCTAGCAGAAACTGCAACATATTGTTACTTATACTATTATTAACAAAATTTATAGGTTTTGCAAAATGTAGAGACTTTTTCTTAAATTAGTGTGCATGTCATAGAAAATTGCTGATAGCTAATTTGTTTATTAATAATAGTTATTTTCGCTTATACAGTATTAATGTGTGTATGAATTTTATGTATTTGTAGTTTATAATGCACTAGAAGTAGCACACATTGTTTTTAGGCACTTATTGGCTCATTTTCAATTCATTTCGCTTTCAAATGAAAACCACTGCCTAGTTAGCGATTCGGCTACCTACCTGCCTATTAACTTCAGTATCATGTCTGAATATTTACTGATCCCGAATGGACTACTCACATGAAGTGAACGACTTTTAACTCCAATAAAAAAAAACAGAGCCTGTGTATTTCTTAAGAGCTTTTGATTATTAATAATAATTATTTTACAAGAAAACATTAAAAATGATTCAGAAAACGTAGACTCTTTCTACAATATCTAGTAAATGCACACTCTGGGTCTTTATTTAAAATTATAGACATTAAGTCTAAATTCTTACTAATCGCGAATCGGTCTGTGACGTTCCCACGTCATGGGGTATTTCCTTATAGCTTTCCTGCAAAAAGGGGTCGACGCGTAATGGTCTCCGTTCGTCTCCACCCTCATACTATCGTTTCACCCCGCTGGACCTATCTATTACATGGAAGAATAGAGTAGATAGACCGGAAAAATGGGAAATAAGCTTTCTTCACTCCGAGTGTAAGTAAGCGCGCATTGGCTTACTTACAGTAGAGCAAGTACTTGCTTCAGTGGACACGGATGGGATGGGTTCGGCAAGGATATTTGAGCTGCCTTACTCGTATCGAATACCATGCAATGAATAGACTATGAAGATTTTGGGCTTCTCACTCTTCCAGGTTCGGTACCTAGCGCATTGCCATGCTACTCAACTGGAGAGCACACTGTAAAGTGTAGCGGGTTTGTAGAGAAAGAACAATGCTTTCTCAACTAGCCGCGAGAATACTCAAATTATACCCTTATACTAGAAAACATACAAAAACTACAAGAGGCTTTTATCTACTGCCGCGTAATGGACAGTAAATAAAAGTCAGCTCGCTCTCTTTTCAAGAGGCTCAATGGAAAAGTGTATCACTTTTCCACCTCGCTTATGAAAAACCCAGTTACGGGTATCTGATTCGTCGAGAAAGCGCAATGCTTTCTCGACTTTCAGAGACTTTTACCCTTAAAAGTAACTAATACTGAATAAGCCCTTTCGCGACCGTACAATCGATCGTGAAGGAATTATTTCATATACTTCTGTGCACTTGGTTTATCGAGAAGCGTAATGCTTTCTCGATATACCAGTGCACAGTGCTATTCGAAGCACAGCGGGTCCGCCTTGGAGAACGCAATGTTCTCCAGGCCAGCCACGAAGTAACAATATTCTTATATTAATTACCCTGCATAAGTTCGTTGTCGCTTGCAATAAACGCACAACCAATCGGTAGGACCTTTTGATGGGAAAGGAACAAAAGAATTGAAAAGGATGTTTCATTAACGAGAGGTATATTTAGAGAGGAGAGTTGTTACAAGAGTGATAATTAGCTTGAATTCGAGCGCGCTTATATAGTTGTCTAAGGCGCGGACATCTGGCGATTTCCCTCTCTCCTCGTAGATGTTGGTTTGATTGTCGCGAACATCTCGCTGCTTAGTGGTGTGCGCGCGTGTGTGTGCTCGATTCGCACATCTGGCGCTCGCATTCTTTCTCTCTCACACTCATAGCTTAATAATATGTTTCGGTTTTATATTACGTTCTTACTTATAATCGCTATAATTTAATTTTAATTAAATAATACTTTCAGTAGCTTATTTATATTAGTCACGTATAAGTAATCTATGAATATCTATTTATTTAAATAATATCAATATTCATTATTACTTTAAATTAAGGTTTTTAAATCCGCCGTTCCTGGCGTCAAGTGCATCCAACGAAAACGCCTACGCCAAAACTGAACTGCAAGAGTATATCGTGTAGTTAATCGTAAACTCATGGTTTGCTCTATGTTCTTGTATTACATGTGCGGTTGGACATCAGTGAGCTACGGCCAAGTCGGGAGCCCGCAGCGGAGGTGCCTAGCATTGAGCCATCGTTGGATGAGGCGGCATAAGAGAGAGAGAGAGAGAGAGAGAGAGAGAGAAGGCCGATATGGCAAAGTAATATATTTTATTTGACTTATTAAAATACTTTAAATCTGCTTGAATGACATGTATATTCTGTATAGGAGTAAATTGAAATCGAATAACACTGGAAAGAAATTTGATTATTGAAAATCATTCATCTGTAGATTTAAAATAATTTATTTAAATTAATTATCTGCATGAGTTCCTTCTTTACATATACTTCATGATCTATAAAAGTTAATTAAAACCAATTAACGCTTTATAAAAATTTGATTATTGAACTTCATTCAACTATAGATTAATAATCTCATTCAAATTCATTATCTGCATGAGTTTCTTCTTTATATATAAATCCTTTAATAATCTTGTTCCCAAAACTTAATTGAAATCGATTATCGTTCTTAATTATTAAAATGATTAATTGCCATGAATATGTAACGGATACGTAACTGTCTAAAATATAAAGTAAACTTAAAAAAAATTGAATTAAATAAACTAAATAAAATTATGAAGGGATAAAATAAAATTATTCTGTGATGCCCCACAGTGAATGAATTGTTGTGGAGTAAATAAATTCATTCACTGGATATTAAATTCCAGGCAGCACAGAGTATTTAGTAAGAGCGCAATTTCAAGTACAGTCGGCGCATTTATTTCATTGTGCAAATACATAGAAATAAGGTGAATAATAATGACTGTACTTGAAACCAATAATCGAATATTCCTCGTGATTGTACACTACAATTGCGAGGAATGTATACATACCCCTCTGCTCCTCGCCTACACTTCTGTCGAACGTCGAGAAGAGGCAAATTGGAAGGGAGGGGGCACATTCCGCGGCACATTCCTTCACAATATCAATGAATCTTTTATGTTTCAGATGTGACAGAGCTGCGAGAGAGGCGAGAGAGGTGGGAGGCGAACCCATGCTCTCAATAGTAAGTCGAGGTAGGAAGGAGAATGGGCATCGCTCTTGATCGGCCTTTATCGGCGAGAACCGAGGTGTTCTGATCTCGCGCGGAGCTAATCCTTCTGCCTCGACTTACTCGGGCATGATATATGTCGTGCCAGTGCGGGCATTTATGTAACTATTAACAATTAAGCCATTATCAAAATTAATAATATATTTTTTTCATTATTAAAATAGAGCCCAGACATCGTGGCCTCACGTACCACTAATAATAATTATTATTACTATTATTATTATATCATTATTATGAATGTTAGTTATTTTATTAGTTGATTTTAGGATTATTTACTTATAGATGAGATCAAAGTATACTATCATAAAATATTATTAGTATACTTATAAAAATAGACAATAGATTATTGACTAGAGTAGAGAATTATAAATATTTGGGTATTGTATTTGATTTCAACATGAAATGGGATAAGCACATAGAAAGTATTATAAATAGGACCAAATATCTTGTATTTGTTTTCTACAAGATGGCAAAAATAATGCAAACGGGAACATTATTAACACAGTACTATGCCTTTTTCCATAGCATACTCAACTATGGGATAATCGCTTGGGGGGTACTTATAATAATAATTTAAATCTGCTTCAAAGAGTACAAAATAAGATTCTAAAGATAATATATAAAAATAAATTTGTTATAGAAAACCCACCTATTAACTTAAGACAAAGTTTTTCATATGAGTCTTTAAAGTATCCTTATAAGGAATTGAAAAATAAGTATTTATCGATACAAAATAATACAAGAAATAAAAGTATACAGATACCAAGAATAATTAAATCTATAAGTAATAAGAATAGTTATATTACAGCCATTAGGCTATTTAATTCCTTGCCAACTGATCTCAAAAAACTTGAATTAACTAAAATGAATGCTAAAAGCAAAATTAAAAAATGGATAATATCAAAAGTCCAGTAATTTAGAAAATTATATATGAAATATATGAAATATTAGATGAAATTTTGTTATTAATTGTTAATTTAGAATAATTTACCTACAGTATAAAGCATGTTAAATAATTGAAATTTTATTACGTACTGTGCGAGTAGTAACTATTACACGTTCATGTGTTGAGTTATTCGTATTGCGACAATAACAAATAACAAACTACTATTTACTATTTATAATAAATATTAGTATGTAAGATTTAGTATGTAAGACCTTTTGTATACCAGACCTACGCACAGGAAAAAATTTACCTCTGTAGAATTTACCTTTGTAAACATATTTTTCTGGTTTAATAAACATAAACATATAAATATATTATTAGATATAAATACATATATTTAATAATAAATGATTATTATTGACCTATCGTATAATTATAAGTATTGCCCTGTATACACGAATTACAAGGAACAAGCAATATTTATAAGACTATACAGGTTCCTAATCCAAGAGGTTAATAATAATGACAATGGCAATCCTGTCAGGATTCCAAGTGTAAGTGTAGACGTAGGAGTGTACTTCGGGGCGCATTGACTTTCATGGTTGCGTCGCATCTTATTGCACGGACCAGGAAAACTTGGTGCGAACTGATACATTCGCCGACTCCTTGCACCTGGAATTCAGGCCAAACTTTGCATTTTTTTTTTTTCGGCCTCGGATCCCCTTTGATAAGGGGGGTTTGTTTATCTTTGTTGATTTTCATCGGTGGGTCCACCTGATTAGGTGTCCTGACGTATTGGTTTGTTGTTTGGTTTGCTTTATGCTTCGTGAAACGAGCCGAGTACTCTCGTATGCCTCGTCCAACCACTGCAGAGAGACTTATTGTCTCTCTGAATCGGCAGCGGGGGCAGTACGACGAGGCATACGAGACGATTAGCCACGAACGTGAGACTTGTAGACCGCCTCGACCGCCTCCAGGCGCGAAGCGACCGCTTGGGCGGAGTGGTTGTGGAGCTGGTTCGCTACATCAATCAGCTCTCGTTGAGGAACGAGCAGCTGGAGCGCATCCTCAAAGTTCATTGGCGTGAAGTTGCAAGAAACTACGCCTAGTGCGACCTAATACGCGAGGACGCGCGTTGGCTTTCGTGTGGCCTCGATCAGCTACACGCAGACCTCCAATTGCCGGCCGACGATACCGCGGTCTTGGAGCGGTACGACCGGCAATTCAATGGCGCGCAGCCGGTAGAATAAGAGTAACAGTCGGCTAAATTGAAATTGATAAATCTATAGAGTTATTAAAATTCATTAGAATTCATTCGGCATGATTTTCTTCTATCCATAGAAATCAGTTCAAGTGTTGCCTATTAAAGTTAATTAAAATCGATTAACGCTCTAAAGGAATTGGATTATTGAGATTCATTCAATTAGTCATTCATTAAAACTTATTCAAATCAATTGACAGCACAATTTTTTTATTCTCATGAAAACCAATTCATGCGTCTTGCTAATTAAAGTTTATTAAAATTCTTCAATCCATTTCGCTGTAAAGGAATTGGATTATTGAGATTCATTCAATTAGAGATTCATTAAAACTAATTATAATCAATTAACTGCATGAGTTTGTTTTCTCGTAGAAATCGAATCATGTATATTATTAATTAAAATTAATTTAAATTTATTATTCCATTTCAGAAAATCGGTTATTAGAATTCATTCAGCTTGATTTTGTTCATTCCATAGAAATCAATTCACATGTATTCTCTATTGAAGTTAATTAAAATCGATTAACGCTCTAAGGAAGTAGATTATTGAGATTCATTCAATTAGAGATTCATTAAAACTTATTCAAATCAATTAACTACACAATTTTTTATACCCATAGAAACCAAGACATGTGCCTTGTTAATTAAAGTTTAATAAAATTCATCAATGCATTTCAGAAAATCGATTATCGAAATTGATAAATCTACAGAATTATTAATATTCATTAGAAATGATTCGGTATGATTTTCTTCTTTCCATAGAATTCAGCACGTGTTCCCTATTAAGTTAATTAAAATCGATTAACGCTCTAAAGGAATTGGATTATTGAGATTCATTCAATTACAGATTCATTAAAAACTATTCAAATCAATTAACTGCATGAGCTTTTTTTCTCGTAGAAATCAATTCATTTATATTGTTAATTAAAATTTATTAAAAGTCATCAATTCATTTCAGAAAATCGGTTATTGAAATTGATAAATCTCTAGATTTATTAAAATTCATTAGAATTAATGCTGTACGATTTTCTTCTCTCCATTGAAATCAGCTCATGTGTTCACTATTGAAGTTAATTAAAATCGATTAACGCTCTAAGGAAGTGGATTATTGAGATTCATTAAAACTTATTCAAATAATTAACTGCACAATTTTTTTATTCCCATAGAAACCAATTAATGTGCCTTGTTAATTAAAGTTCTTTAAAATTCATCAATGCATTTCAGAATATCGGTTATTGAAATTGATAAATCTCTAGATTTATTAAAATTCATTAGAATGAATGCTGCACGATTTTCTTCTCTCCATTGAAATCAGCTCATGTGTTCACTATTGAAGTTAATTAAAATCGATTAATGCTCTAAGGAATTGGATTATTGAGATTCATTCAATTACAGATTCATTAAAAACTATTCAAATCAATTAACTGCATGAGTTTTTATTCTCGTAGAAATCAATTCGTGTGTCTTGTTAATTAAAGTTTATTAAAATTCATTAATCCATTTCAGAAAATCGGTTATTGAAATTAATAAATTTGTAGTTTTGTTAAAATTCATTACAATTGATTCGGTATGATTTTCTTCTTTCCATAGAAATTAGTTCATATATGTTTTCTATTGAAGTTAATTAAAATCGAATAACGCTCTAAAGGAATTGGATTATTGAGATTCATTCAAATATAGATTCAGTAAGACTAATTCAAATCAATTAACTGCATGAGTTTTTCATTCTCATAGAAATCAATTCATGTGTCTTGTTATATAAAGTTTATTACAATTCATTAATCCATTTCAGAAAATCGGTCATTGAAAATAATAAATGTGTAGATTTATCAAAATACATTAGAATTCATTCGGTATGATTTTGTTCTTTCCATAGAAATCGATACATATGTGTTCTCTATTGAAGTTAGTTAAAATAGATTACCGCTCTAAAGGAATTGGATTATTGAGATTCGTTCAATTAGAGATTCATTAAAAATTATTCAAACCAATTAACTGTATGAGTTCTTTTTCTTATAGAAATCAATTCATTTATAGTGTTAATTAAAGTTAATTAAAATATATTAATTCATTTCAGAATATCCATTATTGAAATTGATAAATCTATAGATTTATTAAAATTCATTAGAATTGAAGCTGCACGATTTTCTTCTCTCCATTGAAATCAGCTCATGTGTTCACTATTGAAGTCAATTAAAATCGATTAACGCTCTAAAGGAATTGGATTATTGAGATTCATTCAATTAGAGATTCATTAAAACTAATTCCAATGTGCATCGCTGCATCTTGCTGTGAAATCGCTTATTATTGATTCTAGTTCCTTTGGTCTATTAAAAATCGGAGCTAGATGTGATTTTTGTATTATCTTCCAGGTTGTTGATGATAACGTTAAATCTGATAATTTTTCCGAAATTATTCCTGGATTTTTTTCTATCGTTGAGATGAAATTTCCGCAATTTTTGATCGGATTTCAGAAGTTGGTCCTGTGAACATTTATTGAGTTTAATTATTTTCTTTTTTATATATATTGTACTAGCACCCCCCGTCGCGGCTTCGCCCGCGGTATAATACATAGATGTAATATAATAATTGTTTAAAAATGTTTTTTTTTTTTAATGATAGATCTCTAAAATTTCTGAGTATGACATTCTTTAACAAAACCTCCTTACCCGCCGACCCAATGTTGTTCGCCTGCGGCGCCCGCCTTTATTACTAAAGAGAAATAATCATTAGAAAATATATTAAATGGTTTTATTTCTTTATTTTTCTTATTTAGTAGTAGTAACTGTTTTTAAATGAAAGTTATATAAAGAAAAAAATCCCTAGATCTCTTGCGCAGGCGTACATATTCGCTTTTGAATCTTAGTGATCATACTCTGTTAACAAAATTATTTCTTTATTGCTAATAGTTATAATAAATGCCAAAACCCAGTACATATATGTGAACCGCAAAAATTTTGCAAACGTTTGATCATATTTATGTATCCTTAAACCATCTCTAATGTAAACGCAAGCCACTGTACTGCGAAATGAGTAGCTACACTGTTAGATTTTTTACTGAAAAAACGAAAAACTACGCGGGACAAATTAAATAATTTTGCAAACGCTACTTACAAATCGCAATTTTTCGGTATTTTTTTCATCGCGATTAATTAATGTTGGCCGCTAAGTTCCTGTACCCAAATTGTAGTCTTTTGAATTGGAAGTGTAACTGTCGGGATCATCGAGATGCAAGGAGTTTGTGTTATTTCACCTTTAGGAGGGCCTGCAATAAGAATATTAGTTTCTATAATATTATTCGCATAATTTCGATTTATAACCTACTGATACTATTTCATAAATTAGGGAAATTAAGATTTGTTTATAGAATAATAGGAGGTCCTATTATTTACAAAAATGAAACCGCCAGTAAGAATATTCGCTAAGAGAAGATTCAATACATCGAGTAATCAAAATTTTACTCAAAAACGGTTTGCTCCATACCAGGTTTCACGCTCCTACTTATACCCTCGCCGACAATTGTTTAGGTGCGTGATCGCTACCAGCTATGCGTTGCCGCCTGGTGGCAGACGCGCGACTCTGCTTTCCTACACGGTGGCGCGCGACTGCGCGAGTACTCCGCCGGCCGACCGCGGCACGCCGTTGTTCCCCCATATTACTACGCTACGCGATTGTAAATAGTCCTTGATTTATTTTTTTAATAATTTATGATATATTTTAATACAAAACCTAGCCTGTGTTACTCCACAATGCCAAAAATGTATCCTATCAAAATTTTGTTGTAATCGGTTAAGTAGTTTTTGAGATTTTGTGACGTGTACAAACAAACGCTGTCTCTTTATTATATTAGTATAAGATTGATGTGTCCGTGTGCGTCTTGGAATGTGCTGTTTTAGTAATGTGCGTGAAATGGTGTTGGATTTTCGTGCGTCGTAGGCTTGGTGGGGTTTCTGATATATAAGTGATGCGAAATAGTTCGTTTGTTCAGTGCTTTGTGAAATTTTGCAAGATTTTTATTGAATTGTTATAAGTGCAATTGTGTTAGTATGTCTTTGTTACGAGTTCAGATCGTTAAGGAGTATCCTTACTTGGCGTGCGCTCAGTGCCCTTATGGATGCGCGGTAAGATTTTACATTTGTATTTATAATATTTATATATTTGTTTATTTGTTTTATTAATTTGTACACCTATATTTTTTTTTTATTTTTGAAATTTATATTATCTATCCTAAAATTATTTATTCTTAAAAATTGTTAAAAAAAATTCTTTTGTTTTTAACAGTAGTTGCATTATGTATAGGTTTTGAGCCTTGCTCCAACACCCGATGAGACCGAGCGGAGGCGTTCGCTAATTTCCTTAACACATCCCCGGTTTTCCAGGTGTTGATCCACCAATTACTTGGTGGCCATGGGGGAGAATGGTGAGTGCGAGAAATTAGTGAGCTGTCATAAACATGGCCCTGTGAGTTTTGTGTTGTTTGTTTTTTTATATTTTTTTAATATTTATGTGATCTAAAGTTGTGTTCTCCCTTTTTGTTTTAGATCGTATTTTTCCAATTTAAGGCTGGCTGGAGGTTTAATCCCCGTCGTATTCAACGCCGAAGTCCCAGAATTTTTAACTTATTTAGACATTATTTTATTTAAAGAAGTATATTGTATTTTTGTGGTATAATATATGATTTTTTTTTATGTATTTCAGGACTTATTTATTATAAAAAAAAAAACCTTTTCCCTGTACGTTTTTATTTTGTAGTATAATTGATGATTCTAATGATTTAATATTTTTTGTTATCAAAATAGATGTATGTTTACTTATGTTACGTTAAAATTTACATTTTTTTTGTATTTTATTTGTTTTTTCTAAATATTCTTTGTTCATTTTCTCTTATTTATAAAAAAAATTATTTTGAGCTTAATATATATACTGAATATTGTTTCATAAGACCTGTTGCTTGGCACTGCATTTAATTTTATTACATTTATGTTCTAAAATGTCGAGTTGCATATTGTGGAATTTTTTATGAATGACTCAATTTTACGAATGAAATTCATTCATAAGATTTTATAACTCATGTATTTGTCGTTATTATAATTTGTTATGTTATAATTTGTTTTCTATAATTTTTTGCAAATGAATAAAATTTACTTTACAATAATATGTGTTATTTACCGAATAAAGATTATTTAATGACAACTAAATAAATTAATAGATTTACAAATGATATAATTAACTAATAAATTGCTTATTTCTATGTACGTTAGATAAATAATAAATACATTACTAAATTTTAATAATTAATACAATTATCTAAATGATGAATATTGTTAAGATAGTTATTCTTAATTAATACATTAATGTTAAATATAGTACTTAATTATTACTAATGACGATGTTTAATGTCATTTTGATATATATATATAAGCGATGCTTGTGGAATCTCGATGCTAGCGGAAAGCCTACGTCGGCATAAAGCCACCAGTTGTAAAGGTGCATCTAAAGTTTAATGTTATTTGTTATTAGCACCAAATTTCTAACTTATACCTAATTCATAACAATTCTTATGTTAAATAAACCAAATTTTTTTATATACTATATATATTGTAGTTGTGTACTATTTTAAATACCTATCTGAATCTATAATCTCTTTTAGTGTATTAATAACTATAAATAAAAAAAAATTTTTTTTTTTACTTTAATATTTTGAATAATTATAAATTATTAATTTAAAACATAATTTTTTTTGTTTACCAATAAATTTGTAAGATTATTGTGAACATTTCTGTTTGAAATTATTTATTTTGTATAATATTATTATAATTATTATTTATAAAATTTCTACTAAAATACTCGAGATTATTTTAGTCGCGTCAATGAATAGAATTCCAAAGATCTGCATGGGTTGTTGAAGTTTCTCGCCGTTACGACTTAATAGTCAAAGAGGCTGCTAAAACTTCCATAGATTGTTCGTTTTAAATTTCCTTAGACTGGAAATTTATTTTCTATTGTCATTTATGACTTCGAATTTTTGAAATGTATATTCCATATACACATATATTACCCCTAAAACGGGGTCACAACATGGCGCTTGGCCTACTGCGGTCATGCTTATTTTTTGGGATTTCGACCTCTGCTTTAACTGATTCTAAGACAATACAAAAACAAGACAAAATAAAATACCTGCCCCGCGAGGGGGTTATCAG
>UELU01137156.1:0-32558 GCA_900490025.1 Megastigmus dorsalis
GTCCTGTGCTTGCTGAAGTCGATCTGATTTGTCGTTTTTCCTATTAATTGGAACCAGTAAGACGCGTTTACGCATTGACAGCTAACCTCAAAATTACGATTATATCTACATGTGTTTATAACTTTTAATATTTATTATTTTGCGAAATATCTGGACTTGACCGGCGTAGTACTCGTTGCTATTAATCATTTTGTGCAAGATGGGGCTTATGTGATTTATCGTTTTTTAAATTAACTGGAACATAGAAATAGATCGAACGGTATGAGGAGGGGGGACGCTACTGCTTCCCCTTAAGGTCAAATTTAGATAATATAACAAATGTAATAAAGAATTGATTATTTAGTTAGAAATATGAATTCGACGTTATGCAGCAAAAAATATATTTGACTTTTTACATTATCAAAAAGAGATTACATAGATACAGTAACTAAAGAGATTTTATTTTTTGCTGAGGAAGAAACATCATACTTGCCATAAGATTTACCTTTTTAAAGGTAATTTTTATATTCTAATATTATTTAGCCTACATTTAGAATATTGTGGAATTTCGTTTTAATTCTTTAACCTCAATCTGACATTTCCTGTCATATATGCTCTATTAGTGCAGTGAACGATTTCACAGCAATATTTCCTTCAGTCCTTGATATTCTACAGCATACTAATACTTCTTGTCTTGCCATAGTAAAGTGCTCCTGGAGAAGACAACGCTTCACCAAGCTGCTTTATTTCGGCTATTTTAATTGAGAACAAACCACTTCTCAGCAGGAATTAGATGTTCCACTGGGAAAGGCAGTTGGCTGCTTACAATCTGCAGTTTCATAGAGAGTCTTTATAGCAGGTGAGCATTAATCATATGTTTCTTTATTCTCATTGTTACTATTGACAATAACATTTCGATACAAGTGTGCGATACATGTATCGAACTTTATTTTTTTTAACGGCGTAAGTGAAACTCGTTGAAATTAGTTTTTTTACCACTGGGTGTATTCTCGACGAGTATGAAGTTTCGCTTTGCTCGGGCGACAATCGCACGAGTCGAGAAAGAGATGGCAGGTCTCGCGCTCTCTCCAGTTTTTGCGTGCGCGAAGTTAACCGATCTGCGCATGCGCGTTTCTCGAGCACGCTACTCATGAGGAGCGTGCGCGAAGTATAATGATCTGCGCGTGCGCATACTTCGCACGCGCTTGTCAATAGAGTGCTCGAAACATGAACTTCGCACACGCAGAACAAGCATGAGAAGGCGATTTTCGCACACGCCGTTAAAAAAAATAATTTCTGGTTGCTCGACTTCGACCTGTCATACCCTGCCCTAAACTCCATCAGTATAGTGAGATATTTCACAGCACTATTTCCTTCGGCTTTTCTCTTGATGATAATATCCGTATCATACTAATACTGTTCAATAGGAATCCACGGCAATTTAAAAATGTCAGACGTTTATGGAAAGCCCATGAGTTAAGAACATTTTTACTGTACACAGGCCCCATTGCTTTACATAATATTTTACCAGAAGAATTTTATCGCCATTTTTTACTTTTACATGTTGCTATATCAATACTTGTTAATCAAATGTTGTGTAAAAATCATGAATATTTAAATTATGCTGACTCTCTGTTAAATAAATTTCTAAATGATTTTCAAATACTGTATGGGAACCGCAATATGGTCTTCAATGTCCACAACATTTTACATTTTATAAACGATGTAAGAATCTATAGATCGTTGGATGATTTTAGTACCTTTAGATTCGAAAACCATATAGGAAAAATAAATCACTTGATAAGAAAAGGCGATAAACCCCTTCAGCAAATAGCCAGAAGACTAATAGAAATTAAAGAATGTAATTATGATTAAGATAACAGTAATGAAACAGATTTTTCAGCTCAGCCCACAGCGAAACCGTTGAAGTTGTAAAAAAAGGATTATTACATGTCGATTGTCGAAATAGTAAAAATAATATTGTTTTACTTGATGATGCCACTTTCATAGAATGTCTTCATTTTTTCAAAAGGCGATAATGAACAAATTAATGTGGTAGGACACCCTTTAACAATAATTGACAATTTTTACGATGAACCTTTACCGTCTGATTATTTACATATAAGAATTGTTAAATCTAACAATTACAGTCGTAAAATGTATCCATTGCAATCTATTAAGGCAAAAGTATGCAGACTTCCCTTCAAAGATAATTTTGTCGTAGTTCCTCTCATTCATACTCACACATTTAATAAAAAAATTAGTTAAGTTAAATAAACTGTTCTTTTACTATTTTTACAAACAGCAACATGTACAGTAATTATGAATAAATACTTACATAATAATAAATATGTACAAATTATTTATTAATTTATATTATGAACAATTTTATATTGAAATAAAATTAATTTTGAAAGTAAAAAAAAGGAACATACTAAAAATGATTTAAAGACGTTTTAAAAATTCTGATAACATTTATGAAACGTTTTGGACGTGGTTTCAGAACGTATAAAAAACTTCTTTAAAATGTTTAAAAACGTTTTCATAACATCTTTAAAACGTATTTCCAGCGTTTCAAAAACGTTTTTATTTAGCATTTTGTTATATTATTGAAATCGATTTGTAGTTATAAAACGTCTTGTTAACGTGTAAATCACTTTTTAGTAAACGTTTTTAAAAAGTTTTAAAAGTGCTTTTATGAGGTTTATTATACATTTATTAAACGTTTTAAAAACGTTGTATTTGCACTTACTCCACTTTGGAAATAAAATTTTGCGGACATATGCGGCGTTATTTAAACGTTTTCGAAACGTCTTTTAATTTTTTTATACTCTTTAACGCTTAGGATAAAACGTTTTTAAGGCGTCTTAAAAACGTTTGGTGCTATTCGGGTTACGCATTTAGTAGCTGCAACTTCTGCATTTATGAAAGTATGTTTTTATTATCTTTGATTTCTAGTTTGAATGTTTTTATATATTGTTGGAACCTACAAGCTTAAGTATTATTATTAACGCTAGTTGTTCTTTGTAAAATCATTTAATAAAAGCTAAGAAATCTTATTCTAAACCTGTAACAAATAGTATCAAATTTATTTTAGCCATAATTAGAAGAATAATAATTTATTATATTGCTATTGTATTATTTGGAGCATCTTTGTTGACGCGTTATGAAGACACATCACTGCTTGTCCTTATTTTGACTACTCTTACATTGACTCCAGTAAGTTTACATTTAGAAATCGATAATGTGCTAGCTTCATGTACCGATTGACCATTGCCAATCAATGGATAATTTGTAAATATTGTTAAATAAAATATAAAGGCTGTCTTATTGGACACCTGGTTCGGTGCCTTTGTACTAGCAATGTGGTTTGTACATTACTATTGTTAGTAAAGTGAGTTTTATATCAGTTTTAATTTAAAATATTTCAAATATTATGTGTTTAATAAATTTTATGATTCACTAGTAATCTTTAATGTACAAGAAAAATGTTATATTATTTAAAATAAATGTACAATACATTACTCTCATGATTATGAATCCCTGTTTTATATATATATTATTTATACACTGAAAAAATTAGTCGCACGAATATACTATGATTATTTATGTTTATTAAAAATCCCAAAGATAAAAAATTATTATATAAAATTATTAAGACAAAAAGAATGCTTGACAGTATCTGAATTGATTTCACAACTTTCTTTAGTTTAAATTGGCCATTAGAAATGGAAAATTATCTAAATAAACAAAGAATTGATTGTATTTAATTGAAAACTCTAGTTTAATGTTGTTATGCTAATAAAGTTTTGAATCAAAGTAATAATAAATATTTATTTAAAAAAGTGACTGTAGAACATTAACAATTAAACGTAGTGTAAGAGTATTTTATTATTTACTTTTATTATTTAACAATATTAATGAGGTTTGGTAAAAAAGCATACTTGCCTGTTTTATACCTTTTTTAGAAAGGTTTTTTTTTTGATAGATCTATACATTCCCTATCCCTTCCATTTTTTATGTTTCTTTCCACTCTGTTCTTCACTATTTATATCAAGTCCTTTCAATTAATAAAATTATCTTATATAATCAATTAATAAAATTGAAAATTTACTTAATATTAGAAACGAATAAAAAATATGTTATACGTGAATTAAATAAAATATTCAAAATATTCCGAAAAAAAAAACGTTTCAATCGACCGAGCGTCGCTAGTAACAAATTAAGTTTCGAAATAAGTATTAGTTTGTACAGAAAAGTAAATGCAAAATTTAGAAATTGTATAAATTTGCAACGATAATTGTAAAATCAGTATGTTCTCATTAAAAATCTTCGATGAAGAGAAAATGGCTCTTGACATCAATAGGACGATCGATGTTTTATCTCAACGTATTTCATTATGTTTGTATTGGACAACCGTCAGCGCTTTTCACCCTTGCGCGTCATAAAGGCGATGAGCTCGCATGCTCCACGGACAAGGGAGTATTAAACGTCCTTGACCGATTTATCGGACAGAGTAAACGCGATTAGGGTAGCTCCGATGATGGTAAGTACTTAGACATGGAAGCAAATTATGAAACTGCGAGAAATCTTATATTTACGAAGTATTGGTAAAAATAAAGTAATCCTGGTAGAAAATTGTCTACTTTTATCAGGGCACCTAGCTTATTTAGCGGGGCCCCGAATAATAAGCGGGGTGCCTTGATAATACTAGATAAATTTCTACCAGGAAAGAAAACAATAAATAACTGTACCGTTAAGATATAGAAAATTTGGTAGCTTGCATGAGTCACTGCCAATTAATATTCGCGAATTGAAATATATAAATTAATTAAGGAGATGTGCTATGGTCGAAAAGATTCCTTATACCTTACCGGTTCATACTTTTAACGAAATATATAAAGATAGAGATTAATTTTCAGAAAAAAAACATCTCGGTAATGATGTAGTAAATTTTTACGTATTTCGAATCTTCTAAATTTATTACGGAACGATTAATGTACACACATCAAAAACTATGGAGTGCATTAAGTACTATACACCAATATCAGTATCTTATAGTTTTGTATATTTATACATATACTTAACGGAAAAAAGATCGCTACCATCGTAACAACATTGTATATTTTAATACCGCAAATGTAATTACTGAATCATCCAGCGAAAACAAATAGTACTTATCAACAACTATAATATCGCTGCGTAACGTTTATATATCATTGACATAAAGATTTCCTTTTATTATTTTGCATGTATAGTAACAATTGTAGAATAATTGAAAAATATTTATTGTCAATATTTAAATTTATGGATGTATAATAAAGCACTGAAAAGCTTTTCACATGTTCTTAATCAAATTATGCAAAATTATACCCACTATTATTTTAAATTCTTTCAATGTCTTATAGCTATAAGTATTACTGTAATTTATTTTTAATTTTTATTTGAGGCTCAGCTTGTTTAATTTTACGAAAAAAAAATTAAATACGGAAATTCGCATCAGAAAAATATTATTAAGGTTTTGAGGTTAAGAGTTTAGAATGATAAACCGCGTACATTTTCGTATATCGCAAATAATATTTATATATTTACTTTTATCGTAATGCGTTGAGCGAATGCATCGACTAAGGTGACTAAGTCAACGATAGGATCAATGTCGCTTAAATCGCTAGGGTAAAGCAGTGTTAAAACCTCTGTTTAACTTATACAGCAAAAAACTTTATTAGACCTGCCAGTTTTTTTATTTACTAAATCATTATTATATAGGTAAGTAGATTTTTAAGAATAATCTAACGATCGTCGCGCTGCATAACTTATTAACTTTTTTTCTAATTGTAATAAAGATTAATACAATACAAAATAAAGTGAATTTAACTATTTTGAGAGAAAGGCAGAAAAAGTAATATTATTCCTTACTCTGAAACATTTGCAGGCCTGAGCAAATGGCGAGAATTGTTTCTCCAGCCAATTAAAAAATGAAACCCATATTGTATAAAATCCATACGTGGCACTTATGGCGGATGAAAATGTAGGTTAAAATCAAAAGATAATAATTAGAGTGTCCGCACGACTCGAGAGAGGCGTCAGGCAAGTCAAGTGTAAATTAAGTGGAGAGTGAATATATGCAGGTGATGTGCATTCACAGAGCAGGGGCATTAAACCGCGTGCTCGGCCGCACTAACCGAGTGCCGAATAATCGATCGGTTCGACCAGTGCACTCACGACAGCGAGCAATCGGCACTCCCTAGTGTTCTGCTTTTTCTCACTTCACCCCTTTTGAAGCTCTGGGGCTATATATACCAGTCGACCCCCGCGTACTCCGTAATAATAAAGAATCGTTTGCGCGTGGCCCGCTCATTAGCATACAACGAATACATCGTTGGCGCACTGCCCTGGGACCTCGCCTGGGACCTTAACATCTAGCATGAGATTGCAGGTTTCGACGCAGTAAGGACACTCGACGCTTATATACTTATTGATTTGCGTATGTTTCACTTAAGGGTAAATATTACTATTTATAAATAATTTGTGTTTACGTTGGTATGTTTTGTTTGCAAGTATGAGTTTTTTTTTTGTAATTATTTGAATAATATTTTACTATTCAGTATGAATAATTATGTTTAGTTATGTATTCTAATTAACACCATCGTTGTTACTGCATAAAGTATGATACTTTCATTAAAAAACATAATTTAAACATTCTGCTGCGAAATTATGGACCGAAATATTTTCTAGTAAATTTAATCGATTGTGTTAAAAATATCTTTTAAAACTTTCTTAGCAATGATTATGAGCAAATGCTGAAGAGAATCTTATACACATAGCTGCTTTAGTTATTTAAGCTAAGTATGCAGAATGAATAATAATGAAGATTAAATATTTATTCTGCCATTTCACAGTCTACATATGTAAATTGAAAAGACAGCTCTAAACATTACTATCAAACATTACTAAGAACATGAATTATAGTTAATAAATATTGCAGGTCAATGTGTAAAAATAAACTCATTTATATAAATTAAAGTTTCAGTATGATAATCATATTTTCTGATTATTTATTCAAACTTATCTAATTCATATAATTCATAAACTATATAATAGACCTGTAAAAATTCATAATCTACTTATTGAGAATTACTCATTAACTTATCAACTTTATATGTTAATATGAATATGGCAATAATTTCAAAGTAGTAGACTTATTCTGACATTGCAGATACATATTTTCTTCAGCGAATTTTTATGTAAAAAATGTCGATAATTACGCATTTTAGATAAAACTCTGACACTCCTTTAAACAATAAGCCTTACCACACATCGAAATGAGTTTTGAATAATATCCAAAATATACTTGAAAATTACAGTACTCGTTTTCTATCAATTCAACTGCAAGTATTCAGTGCTCATGCAAAATTCGCTTAAATTAAAGGTACCTGCTTAATTTGTGACCAAGCAATGCAAGAATAAAAAAATATTTATTGACCAGGATTTCAAGGTGCCGCTATAAAAGCTCGTCTGTCACGGCCATTGCATAACAAGCGTCATCGGTCACTTTGAACTATTGCATACTTGGTCTAATTTAGCGCACTATACGAAGCGCCGCGGTTCTAAGTCATGGCTATTATGCGCGCAAGTTTAATAAAGTCTTGAGGATAAAGCTTAAAATCACAAACCTTACGATGCAGGGCGACGTATAGTCGTAGCCTTAATTTGAAAAATAAACTAGAGCTGTAAGTAGTAGTGTGCGTTACGTAGCGTGACTCGTCGTATAACGAAACTTTGTTTTAAATTTGATTAGGGGCACGCTCGATATCGTTCGATTTTTTTCGATTGTATTGACAAATAAGTAATTTTCTGGTTTGATATACCATAGTAAGCATTTGTCAAACGCTCGCCAAAATCCGTTTTCCGAAGCTTAGGATACTAAATAATAAATGTTACGTATAGAAACAAGAAGAATTGAGAAATTAATTAAATGAAATTAAATAAAATATGCTTAGTTGTATAAACAAAGAAAAAAAAACACCTTTTTACACGTGGACTAGACTTTATACAAATAATTATCGACAGGTCTACTCTCAATAAGAGTACACTATTTCAATTCATCTCGATTCCCTCTATCGCTCTTTATGAATGAAAAATAGTATATAATCTGCACGTGTACATGTAAAATTCAACGCGATAGCCATGCAAAGACCGACTACCACGCAAACAGTTACACATACACATATAGGGTGTATCGCGAATAGCCGTGAGCTCGCGCACGAATCATATCGTGACGGCGCTCGATAGCGGGAGCTGGTCGAACACACCACGAGAGAGAGAGAGAGGGAGGGAGGGAGGGAGGGAGACGAGCCGAGCCCATGCGACATCGTCAATTTAATAGGCCGCATCATCGAGCAGCGGCCCATAAATCAACGTAATCTCGCGCGCGCCTCCTCGCTCGCTCGCTCGCGTAGCGCAACAGATGAGCGGCTCGGTGCAGCCCACACCCACAGTGGATAGACAGCTGGTGCACGATATAGGGAAGCGGCGGCTAGCGGATGATTTCGATCGCCGCGGAGGTGGGAGCTCCTCTACTCGGCGTCGGGCGCTCCCCTCGTCGCGCGCGCGCCAAGGCTCGCTCAGTCTAACCGACGCCTGCCCGCCGCCCAGGTGCGGAGTTCTCGTTCGCTGGAGGCCCGCGTCGCCGGTATCGCAAGCTCCGACGATCGACTTTGACCCGCGAATCCTTACGTTGGACACTCGTGTGCTCTTTGCGCCTATACCATCGAGAAGATTCGAGATATATCGAGCGCTTCTCGAGCAGTGAACTGGCCTCTCTCGAGACTTTGGCAACAGGTGAACGGTATAGCTTTTGTACGATGATTGCGGTTTTCCGCTGACTATATAGATTATTCTTGCTTGGACTAGTTTCCCTGCATAGTTGTCGCTATAGAGGGAGAGAGGGAGAGAGAGCGAAACTTTGACGAGATCCGCTCTCAAAATAGTCTTCGGGCCTAGTTTTAGTTTTGCGCTCCGAGCGTTGTTTCCGTAAGAACTACGAATATCTAAATTATTTACTTTACAAGTGTTGCGTATCAGCGATGCGTCAAAGGTCTCTCGAGAAAGAATAGCGGATATTCAACAATTATAATGTGGAATGAATGACGGGGTGAACTAAGTTTAGAGAATGAAGTAATCGGGCTAGTTCGATGGCGAGGAAACTAAATTGAAGGCGATATTCCCGACTAATTCCTTTTACCACTTATCATTCAATTTAGCTCTGCCTCTAAATCGACTTTTACAAATTGGAACCTCCCAAAGTAAGTTCTTCCTTAAAAGCAAGCCAAGGTCTTCGAAGCTCGTTATACATGGACTCGAAAAAGCAAGATCAAAATGAGATTGATAGAAAAAGTAAGGGGGAAGACCTTGGGCCAGACTGCAGCTGCATAGCGTTAACGAGCCTCGGCAAAAGCTGCGTCGTCTCGTCGCTATACGCACACTCCGCGCGTGATTGCGCCATGAAAAATGTAAACAACGATCCGTCCGAATCGCGCCCCATTAATATTCGGAGCGCGCAATCTTCTGTCGCTGCAGCCGCTGCACAATGGCGCTGCCAAGCCTATTGTACGCAGATAAACAGAGAGAGAGAGAGAGATCGCTATTGGGAAGCTGGTCGCGCGACGCGTATATACTTGATAAGCGCGCGGCCGCACTTGAAAGTTGAACGAGGCCATTGGCGTCGCCCACAGTCCAAGGGGTAGCCCGACCGCCTCGTCGCATACAGCCGCGAGGGGTGCAGCGAGATGGAGCTTTCGTCCCCCGCGGACCGCGCGAGAGCAGCAACAGCAGCAGCGGCGGCGGCAGCGGCAGCGGCAGCGCTTCGGGAAGGCGGGCGCGCGCGGGGGCGCAAGATCGATAGAGGACCTGCGCTCTGCAGCCGGCCGCCCGAGATTCCTCCGTCCCGCGCGCAGTTTCCCCGCTGTGCCACAGCGCGACTTCTGCTCTGCCTTCTTGGCCTCCTCCGCCTCCTCGCTCTCGGAAAGCCGTCCTGGTTTTGCTCGCTCGCTCGCTCGCTCGCGCATGTCTGCGGAATCGCTCCTATACCGCGCACCTTCTCTCATTTGCGCTCTCTCGCGAAGTAGCTTTAGCTTTTTTTCCGCACCGCACACGCGTCGTCGCCGAACGCGTCCGCCCGCAGCGAAGCTATATAACGCTCCGAAGCGCGAGTGTGTCGAGTTATTTCTGGCAGACGCGCTCGTGCGACTCGTCTCGACTCCGCGATTCGCGCGGATCGTATGGATTTTCGCGGCTGAGGAAATTCGAGAGGGTTTTTTTCTCATCTCTCTGCAGTTGTAGTTTGCGGGGGGCCCAAGAGTTCTATACGCCTGCGCTTAGAGAGTGAGACTATATCGCGCCTCGAAAGTACAAGTGGAATCAAGGTAGTTGTTGTTGTTGTTGTTGTTGTTGTTGTTGTTGTTGTTGCTGCTGCTGTTGCTGTTGGTGTTGTTGCATCTTAGATGGAATTAGCCACGCACATTGCTGGGGGATTGGGAGCGTGGCGAGATTTGAAACCAGTGTAACGCGAGTCGAGCCATAAGTGCGGAAGTGAATGGAGCAATTTAATATTCTAATTGTAACTGCATAGGTATAGCCCCGAATAGGAGCGGCTCGAGCAAAAGCCACTGACCTAGTAAAGAAACATTATACGACTTACTAATTCATACGCGGCTGCTTTGTTCGTTCTTCGTCGCTCGAATAGCGAGCTTTACTTTTTCAAACGAATCATCGTTCGCACATTATTTATCTATAACATTGTACAGTTACAAACTATCTCAGAGTCTTTACATTCTTTGCAGCTTGACCAGTGAATTTCCAAATTGAAGTCTGCCATAAGATCGAAATTTCATCTTTTACGTACCAAAACACTAATCAGTGCTATGTCGTATTGATTTTATATAGAAGCTGATGATATCTTCCACCAAATGCGTGAATCGCGTGAACCCAATCTCGGCACTCGAATTTTGAGATTCTCCCGAGTGAAATAAGGGGGACACCTCCGATATTTCGCAAAATAACACATCAGAGAGAGAGAGACTCTGCAAATATTCTATACATACTCGATTACCTCACACATGCGCGCGCTCACTCGGTCGCGCTAACAGCACGGCTCTCCGCGATAAGGGGGCATCGGTAATCTCTATTTTTAGGCGTGAATTGTGACGCTATATAGCTCGTATATAATACTACGCGAGGCCGACTTTTTCCCTTGCCTCCCGTGTATAAATGTGTGTATGTGTGTGTGCGTGTGTGTCCGATGGCTGTCGGGCCGACCGACCGCGGCTATCCGGTAATTCGTATTACGCACTCGGACTGCTACGCTCGCGAGTCACGAGGCCGACTATTATACGGCTACTATATAATACACGGCGGCCGCTGCAGTGTTTTTCTTCCGGTTTAGTGGCAAGTTCAAGGGGAGGGGAAGAAAGTCACACGCTCACGACGCCATTACTATACATATAGAATATCCGCTCATCTTTTCCCCCATTCACGCCTATACCGCATATAGGCAGCGTCAATGAGAAAATGTATACGTGAGAACTGTGTCGCTATACTCCGAGATTTGTCTCTTTTCCTATTTCTCTCTCTCTCTCTCTCTCTCTCTCTCTCTCTCTCTCTCTATCTCTAGCCTCTGCGCTGCACAAAAGTGCTCGCTGCGTGAATTATGCAGCTCGTGCACTCGTTGATGGCAGCAGCTTTCCGCGTGCGGGAATCGTCTGTGTGTATCTATACGAACAGCTTATAAGACTTAAATGGCGAATGTACCGTGTGCTTTTTGTTCTCTGCTGCCTGCGCGCAATTATATTCGAATATTCATGTGCGCTGACGTGCGGAGAGCGTCTTAATTAAATACAGTTGTTCTACTATTATCCGTAATTAGCTATATAGTTGAGTCTGATAATGTTTTTAATCTCGTTTTTGTCCTACGGTTGCTCTTGTTCATCTTGACTTCGATATTTTGAAAAATCCTATACATCAAATATGAGATGTACATATTTTTTTTTATTCAAATTAACATTTATATCGTACACTACGACACTTGATAAATTTTAATCGAGACATAATATATTTTTTAAATTATCAAAAGATTAGATAGCTAAAATGATAATATCAATTGACATAATGGCCGCGCAGTTATAAATATAAAATAACGCTAGTGGTATTTTTACATCAGTGATGCGGAGAAACAGCTACTAAAACTTTTTATGCTCGTGCGTGTATAAATTGCGTCTTCCACATTACATCACAGTGAAAATAGTTTCTTCACACCTTGTAGTGCTAAAACTCATTTTCTCAACTGACACTCAAATAAAACATCCTCTATACCCATATGACTTGAAAAAAGATATATTTATGCTCCTTGTGCTAATTATTATATTTTCAAAAATATATCATGGAAAGTAACCAAATAATTTATTGGGATGTAAAAATCACTCTAACGTCGAACAACTATAAAATTATTTTATTTCTGTGAATCGTTTGTAATATAATTCATACTTATCTTATTGCACTCTTATCTTGTGTGGTTCCAAATGAATCAAGTACAATTTATCGATAGCTGATAAATTTATAATAATAACCATCACACAATGATAATATTGAGTCAATCTAAGCGTGCATCCATAAATCTATTATTCAAATGACCAGCATCGCTGCACAGACTCAGCTGCGCGCGTTTATTTGTATCCGGCCTAAAAACCTAATAAAATTCCAGCTGAAGAGCCGCTCCGACGCAGCTACAGCACCGAGATAAAACACGGTTAATCATGGAGTCGGAGAGCGCGAAAAAGGAGGAGACCCCAGCTAAGCAGGAGGAGCAGGCCAAGAACTTGGCGAACGAGGTGGCGAATCTGAAGGTGAGCGATGGCGAGCAGCAGCGACCGGGCAGTACGAGCCCATCGAGTCCGGCGACTCCCGGTGGCGGTGCCGGCAGTGGCTCCTTCATCGCTAGCTTCAAGGCCTTCTCCAAGTTCGGCGACATCAAGAGCGACGGCAAACACATCACCCTCAGCCAGAGCGACAAGTGGATGAAGCAGGCCAAAGTCATAGACGGCAAGAAAATCACGACTACCGACACCGGCATCTACTTCAAGAAGCAAAAGTAAGCCGGGACAAGATTATTACTTACAATTAGTCCATCTTATTATATATATTCTTATAATATATAATGATATTTTAGAATTACTTATTTCATAAATAGTTATAAAGTCAGTTGTGACTAGTTACTATAGGGAAGTCGGGTAAATTAGAAACCATGAAAGTAACCGGGAAGAACGCCACTACCATTGAGTAGATCCAGTAAAGTTTAACGAAAGAAATGCGGGTAAAAGTGATATTGAAACCTACGTGTTTTTCGGCTCGTCCCAAATTTGCTAGAGCCTGAGTTCAAAGATCCTCAAGTGTTTCGACTCGTCCCAAATTTACTACAGCCCGAGTTCAAAGATTCTCATTATGGTTTCCGATTTACCCACTGTTATAAATAGTCCATAAAACAATTTAAACAGCATTGACTGTTTCCATAATCGAATTATTTCAGGGCAGTTTAAAAAAATAATTTTTCTTTTCTTAATATTTATTCTGTGAACGTATACAGCGTTGCTTTTTTATCGTCATTTCTATGACCGCATGATATTTTAATATTTTACAGATTATTAACCAAATTCAATTTTAGGCAAAAAATGATATACAGCTTTAGATATTGTATCGTAATTACTTATTAATTGATGCTTTAGTTCAATGTACTTAACTTAACATTTTGTATATACTATTTTAATTTATTTCCATTTTAATATATAACCTGCTTTTGTATACTATTATTACTCAAGTATAAAAATAAACCATTCTTTAAGCACAGATAACTATATATCTGTAAAACAAATCATATTCAATACATTATTCGAACCAAGTATTAATTCGCATATCAATTAGCAGTCAAAACATAACTTTCTACTCTTTCATAACAGATCGATGAAACTTAGCCTCGAACAATACAAAGCCTTTCTTGACGAGTTGACCAAGAGTAAGAAGGTCGAGCTCGCAGAAATCAAAAGTAAAATGGCAAATTGTGGACCACCAGGAGTAACAGGACCTCCAGTGGTACGTATAATTGTGTTATCAGCTTCCTGTACAGATCCATATTGTGACGTACATACAATTAAATCTAAGTTGCACCTCATCCATAAAACAGTAGAGTTCATGCTATATTCATTTATATTATTTTGTAAATTAAAACAAAAATTATATTTGAGTGAATTGCTAATAATCAAGTGTCCTTAAATTTTTTCATATGAAATTATTTAACATTTAAAAATCATTATCGTTCTATTTTTATATATAGAATATATAATAATTACTAATATTATGTTTGAATATGCTATAAATATAAGCTGAATCATTAGATGAAGGATAAAAAAAAATATTGAAAAAGAAGGAAAAATACTTGCTACTTAGTCGGTGATGCAATCCTATTTTCGTAGTAGCGCGATAGCTTTATAACTCACTGAGAGCCATCATGAGTCGTTGATTATACAAAAAATGCAGGAAGTGATTATGTACCAATTACATTATATAAATTAGTTTCCATTTAATCAATGTAGCAATTAAAACACTTTGATGTCTGTTGTCCATGTGTAAAAATTTACTCCAATCTAATCTGACGAATAAAAATATCTTATCTGTTTTAGTCCAAAATCAACCCAAAATCGAAAACTTAGTTTTTATGAGACGCCATCAATGCTACAACCGTTTAATTCGGAATTAAAAAAAAAAGAATATATATATAAATAAAAGTTATCATTATAAAATATAAAATAGAATAATCTATATAATAAAAATTGTGCTTTAGTGTGATGCTTGTAATATAAAGAAGTAATAATGAAAAATAAGCATTCCAAGCAAATTAAGTTGCTCATCGTCATACTTGAGATATACATGTATAGTGTAGTTTTCTAAGCTCAATATAATAAGTATTTAGCAACATCACACATTTTTTCACACGAGTTTCTTTATAAAAAATCTGAAATTCTTTCTGCTGCTCGCACGACATACGCTACTTAACCTAGATTAAGCAAAAAATAAGCTGTAATACCATGGTAGGCATATATATATATATATATATATATATATATAATTTACATATAAAGCTCACATTCTCATTATATAATACCAATATATATTAAGAAAGTATAAGAGAAGGGAATGTGTCCCCGTGGCAGCGATAGTAAAAAAAACTGACCTCTGTCTGGTATCGTGCACGTAGGGTGGAAAGGCGGCCTCTACGGTCGACAGGCTAACGGACGTGTCCAAGTACACGGGCTCGCACAAGCAGCGCTTCGACGAGGCAGGCAAGGGTCGCGGCATCGCGGGCAGGAAGGACCTGACCGACCAGTCGGGCTACGTCCAGGGCTACCAGAACAAGGACAGCTACAAGGCCCAGTAAATAAGCGCATCCACGACCGACCGACCCGACCGCGACGAGATCGTCCTTCTCTCGAGATGCCAACCGGACCCAATAGCGTACCACGCGCGCGAGGATCTTGACGGGAAGCGCTGCGCTCTTCTGCCCTGGCCCATTTGGCACACTTGCCCGCTGCCTACCCGCGTGGCTTTCATTTGGCTCGCGGCTCGAGCACGGGAAATAACACAGAGTGAACTTGTAGAGCGGGAGGGCGAGATGATCGTGCATCACGCCAACACTTGCACGGAAATTAAATGTATTGAATCGCTGAAAGAATATTTATTTTACCTAATACATATATAGTATTCAAATACATGAGAATCTATTATATACCCAGATTTCATTTGAGCCTGCGGAATATCCTCTTGTCGGATATATATCTTCCTCGTTCAGCCGCGGCGTAGCTATATGCTATAAGCTTAACTTGGAGAAATGCTTATACTGCAGCGAAAATGAAATTTGGTGTAGCCAAACTCGATATACAAACGGATCTATATAATATTGTAAAAAAAAAAAACAGAGAATTTATTTAATTTTTATAAATTAAACCAACTCTCGTTCCGAGCTTTACCAATTCTACGTTACACTTGTTATTAACGAATAATCAAAGATTATTGAAATAAATATTTATTTTAGTGCAATACATTTTTTTTCCAGTAAAGCGATCTGCTGTTTGCGCAATTTGCAATTATTGTCGCGGTGTTGCTCTCAAATTTGGGGTGTATAATTAATATACGTAAGTGAAGATAACCGAGAGGAAGATGAAATTATAGAGAACTTTTTGATATTCCGTATAAGCGTAATTTTTTTATTGTTCAAATTTTGAGTAATGATTATACAATTTGTTGAAAACGTTTTTTTCTTGGCAAATTTAATATCGATTCTTTTTGATGGAATAAAAATTCGTAATCAATTTTAATATTACTTCTGTCCTGAAATTTGATATGATACGATTATCAAAATTCAAGCTTTTCTCAAACTATAGATATCAAACTTCTAAAAAAATTTTTGTTGCATTTAATATTTACTTATATTTATTTGAATAATATAAATATAACTAATGTCAAACTACAACTTTTTTTATATAAGAAAAATAAAAACTCAACAACAATAATTTACGTTGCACAAAGTATCGAAGGTGAGTTTCTTATTACGAACAATTTCTTTAATTTATTCCTTGTTATGTTAAGTTTATATTATATACATACAATAAAAATAATAATATATTTTGATATTATAAACTTTCATTATACTTTATGTGATATGTATTAGTTTATCTAATACTATATATATATATTATACTTGTCAATAATGCTGATTCACAATGAAGTATTACTCTGAAAAGAAAGACTCTCTTCGATTGCGTCTTCCCAATCTCGGTCAAACTTCATTTTTCAAACACTTAACTTAACTTCGTAATGTACTTTTACGTACTTTTACAGCGTATCACGTACTTTTTAAATTTAAATACACTCGTACAGAAATAAGTATGCATTTTACTCGGGATATTGTATAGTTTAACTAAAAAATAAAAATCTATCTTTAAGTGTCACTTATTTGTAATTCAGAGAGAATAAACCACCGAAAGGAAAAAAGGAAAGGGATAAATAAAGCACCTTGGAGCCAATGTTGAAATTCGAAAATCGTTTATTCGATCCACCGACGATTGTGTCGGTACAACGTTTCAATGCTCGATAAAATGATTAACATTAAAAGAAGGCACTTTTATTACGAACTTCGATTTCGATTGAAGGGTCAGATTGTGACGAAAACAAACGCAAAATCAACATTCGCGCCTCATAAATGTATTTATAATAAGTAATAAAGTTTTCCAGCTGGAATAATGCGAGTGTAACTTAAAGCGTTTTGCGCGCTCTTTCATTTTATACTTTTTAGATTTTGGTTTCGCTCTTTTTCCTAATCAAATTTTCGTATTATAATGTTAAAAATTACAATTACAAAATGCCTAACGAGAATTTAAATAAAAATGTACAAAAAATTTCGTATACGTTTCTTTTCTTCGCGTGCAATTCGCACGACTTCATACATAATATATATATATATATATAAGATTATAATTTATCTTTAAATACGTAAAAGAAAAAAAGAACTTTGATACCACTAATTAAAGCTTGGATGGATCGGGTTGTAGTTAAATGGCCCGATCCGCGTCCAAATACTTGTTCAGGCTAAAATTTTTCTCAAACTTATTCAATGCATACATATATTATAACAGTTTTGCGAAAGGATATTCAAAATGACGTGCGCAAAATGGTTCGCTTATAGAGTACAGTGCGTGTGGAAAAGCGTCGCAAGACGATATACGAAGCTCCTTTTTTTTCGCAACGATTGTGAGCGAGTGCGTGTGTTAAATGGAAAATACTGCGCGAAAAAAGAGGATATATTAAATAATTTGGATATTACAACAAGGCGATAAAAGCCATCATGCTCGTAACGTATCATATAATACAAGAATACGCGAAATATGCGCGTAAAGATATATTAAACTCTGCGATCGACATACGCGTATACCATGCGTTTTACAAACTAAAAACAATTATTATTACATTCTTCTGTTTCTGTTTTCGTTTTACCGGACAAAAGGAATTACTTAAGCGCTCGTATTCGGAAAGGCTCGACGGACTGGGACTTTCGAAATTGGCGTTCACATAAATAATATATAATAGTACAATATCAATAATGATAAAATATAATATAATTAATAACGTACTATTCCATAGGACGTGAGGGTCGAAACAAAAATTACTCTTTACGTTTCATTCGTTTCAAGTCTTCTCGCAAGGCTGAAAAACATCGAAGTAAAGTCTAATACATATTTGTTTTTAAATAATTTAGCTTATTTTTTTGTCTCAAAACTTATATACTCTTTTCTCGCTTATTTGCTACATAATTTTCTTTAGAGAAACACATCAGTCGATTCCATCTGCTTAATAGCAAAGTAATAAACAAATAGCAAGTGAGCTCGAAGTATAATAAAATTATAGGAAACAAATTGTCGCGTGAAAAGCAGTGCAAATGTCCTATAGTCTTGAAATAACGGATAATAAACCGTCTCGATTACGCAAAATATATATAATTACATATATATATATATATATATATTATATGTACAAGCACATCTCTGACGTTTTTCAGTATCTCATGCAGTCGTTTCGTACGCAGATCTTAGCTGGTAGATATAGTGTGAAATTGACGGGGGGTTGGGTAAGTGCCGGCTATCCGCAATCGGCGCACCAGGCAGAGATCTTGGCGATCCGCGTGCAGGTCGAAAGGAGCAGCCGGTCGGATTGTTCAGAGCTCGGTGAGCGTGTCGATGGAGGCGCGTATCCTGGTCCTCGAGCTGCAGCTACCGAAGCCGGACTTGCTGCTGCCGATGCCCGTGCCCTCGATCCTCGAGATTATTTCGTCGCGCAGGGACACGAGGACACGGCGATCCTGGCGATTCTGGGGTGGAGCGACGCGCAGCCCCTCCTCGATGTCGTCCAGGGCTTCCTCCAGTCTCTCGGCGTCCAGCTTAGCCTTGGCGCGGGCGTAGTAAGCCTCGTACGAGAAGGATCGGATTTTTAGGGCCTCGTCCGCCAGTTCGATGGCCTCTTCGCATTCCTGAAAATCCAACAGCCCCATAGCCATTAGCTTTTATTACATTTGAAAACAAGTAGATTATTACACATAATTTCACGATTCATTAATTCTATATAACGGAGAAACTTAAGATGCGTGCTCGTAAAATTACTGGAGCGACGAGTTTCGTGCTCCATTGAACGCGTCGTAATTGCGAGCACGAAGCACATATATGCCTGCCGCACGTAATAACAAGAGGACTAAATATATAAAATAACGACCAAAGCGCGGGACTCACATTCATTTTGCGCTTGCATCTGCTGAGATTCAAAAGGAAATTCATCTTGAGCTGAGCGAACGATTGCAGATGGGCCATTACGTGGTTCTGATCCTCGTGCTCGGGTGTCTGGCTCTGTTCCGGCGAGGCGGGGAACTTTCTGAGGGCGTAGGAGTAGCGATGCGAGGCCTCCATAAGGCGTCCCTTCCTGTACAGCACGTTGCCGTCCTCCAGCAGCTTGTTCAGCAGTATGAGAAGAATGTCTGGCTTGCCAGCAGCCATGGCCCAGGTAGCGGGCCCGAGTTTCGCGCCGCGCCGTAGGAAGCACTGCACCACCGGAATGTTGCGGCAGCCGATCGCCCGATCGAGCGGACGCATGCCGTGGAGATCGACGTGCTCGATTGCCGCGCCCCGCTCGAGCAGCAATTGGACCAGTTTCGGATTGCCCTGGAAATGTAGACAAATTTTGTCGATTGTACGAGTTGCCGATATTTTTATAGCCTTGCCGATTTAAATAACTGCTTACCGATCTTTATACATTTAATAAAATACATAAAGATGGAGACTAATTTTTGGAAAAAAAACTGTTTGCCCACAACTTGCAGAGATTCTTTTCTTCGACAATTTCGTGTATAATTCATAGAGACTTTTGTACTTGAAATTTTCAAAGACAAAAGTTTCTGTTTTTTACAAAAATTATTCTCTATTTTTATTATATATTTCACTAAATGATAAAACCGGTAAGGTAGGAATTTCTTCGACCATGTCACACGTTCTTAAGATTATAACGAAATACAACGTGACGATTTATATGTAACAAGCTGGAAATGTAAATGAAAACAACATTTTTCTTAGGAAGCATGGTATACGAGATTATAAGATTTTCGATAATCTAACGTCTTTCTTATATTCCCAGGGGTGATATTCCTTAAATCGATACAAAAGCATACACACGTGTTTCTGTATTTACCTGAAATGCGGCTAAATCTAGAGGTGTCCTTCCAGTTTTATCACACGTATTGACATCGGATCCATGGTCAATTAAACACTGGGCCGCATTGAGCCTACCGCGTACGCAGGCCCAAGCAAGAGCGGTGAGACCTTCTTTGTCCGTGTCTTCGAGAGTGGCTCCTTTATCGAGCAGCAGATCTATCAGACTCGTGTGTCCTTCGGAGGCTGCCAGGGATAAAGACGATCGGCCAACCGGATCTTTTTGTTTTAGAAGATGCGACGTTACCTCAAGATCTTCCTCTGTGCTCATCGATAGCGAGCCTGCAATTGGAACGTTAAATTCATTAATATTACATTGATCTTTATGCTGCTATTTGTTTCATTAACAGTGATGCTACTTGCAGTACATATCGCGCAACTATTATCGAAATTATTAAAATTGTAATTGGTAATTATAATGTTCAATGTCAAATAACAGAAGAAATAATAAAAACAGTGAGCTCATAAATAGATCCATTCCTTAGAGAAATCTCACTAAATTTAATTAAAAAAATAAAAAATAAAAAATTAGTCGTAAAAAATAAAGTACCTTGAAGCAGTCTTTCAGCGGTACCCCAGTGACCTTCTCTGGCAGCGAGCATGAGAGACGAGAAGCCCTTTGCATTAAGAGTGGTTGGATCGGCTCCTCTGGCAAGCAGGGCCGAGACCGTGGCTGTCGAGCCGTTGGCCGCGGCGATAGTCAACGCGGTCTCACCGATCAAAGTGTCCGGCTTGTCGACGATCACCTCGGACATGTCCAGGAGATACTCAACGATGGATTCGTGTCCCTGCGCCGCTGCCGCGACCACAGCTTGCTGGGCTGCTTCTTCTCGGCTGACGTCGGACACCGCCGAGGACGTTCCGTTCTCGCTTGCCTCCTCGCTCGTAGGCACTAGCCAGTCGCAGGCTAGCAAGTAACCGACCACGGAGAGTCGACCGTGTCGCGCGGCGTGCACCAGAGCGCATTGACCTGCCATGTCTGCGTGACCTAACGATGCTCCAGCAGCAGCCAATCTGTAAGCGAATACGAAATATGCATATAATATACGTGTACAGTGCATTGCCATCCGAATATCCCAATAATAGCGTGGATTTGATCGAAATGCCGAGCTGTGTAGGATAAGAGAAAAAAAAATCGTATACCAGATGTATACATACCTTCGCACAACGTCGCAATGACCTCGAGCAGCCGCCAGTGTCAAGGCGGTGCAGCCTTGGCTATTGGTAAGTTCAACGTCGGCGCCGAATTCCAGTAGAAGCGAAACCATCTCCACGGAGCCCTCGTGCGCGTACATGCACAGAGCTGGGGCGTTGCCAAGATATTCCGTAATAAAGTTCGGCGATGCTCCAGACAGCAGCAGTAGACGCGAGACCTTAACATTCGGACTGTAGACGTTGCGCAATGTGCACAGCGCCGACGAAACGCATTCCGAGGACGAAGCTAACCACGCAGCCTACGCGACAAACGGATTAAAAACATGTATCAATGAAAAAATCAACGATCGACGAAGCCTCATGGTATTATTAATGTTTTTAGCGTGAGCTAGCATAGCGCGACGAACCTGTAAATCACGCGAAGGCCATACCGGGGTCACACCTCTGTAGACGTGAGCTTTCAAGATATGGTGTCCGAGCTCTAGTGCTCTTTCGCCGTCTAGGGGTGCCTGTAATCTGGAAAGACGGAAGGCTATCGCAGCGTGACCGAGTCGCAAGTCGCAGAGAAATTTGGTCGACTCGCCCTCGTCCCTCCTCATCAACCATTCCCTGAACGACGGATGGAAGAACATGTATGTATTGTCAAGACGTTTCACAAGAAATCCGGAGAGCATCTGTAACGAAAACCAGAAAAATTCACATCTCGATTTCAATCATTTTATTGGCGGTAGAAAGTTAACTAGATCAGAATTATTTCCAACGCAATTCGTTCGTTATCGATATAGTAAGCGAAATTTCCTTGTTCTAATTTACCTTGAACCTTTGCAGAAAATCTTCCCAGGTAACAACGAAGTGATTGTTCAACGAGTTGACGGAGTAGAAAATTTCTGGCAGGGTCAATGGATAAAGCGCGGCAAGACACACGCCGAGCAACGGCTGGACCTTATCGAAGGAGGCTGCCGTTGGGAATCGTAGATTGAAGTGCAATAAATAAATTTGTGCGAGTGAAACTGGCAAGACCTGAAAAAAAGAAATATATCATTAGTAACCGAACCCGTTTCACTTTCCATAACGTTGGTTAATTCACGTAAAGCTGTACAGAAGGTAGTAGAGCTGCGGCGGTACCTTGTAACTGGCAGATTTGGCGACGAGATGTCCACTCTCCAACAGATCCAGAGTCAATTTGGCAAACAGAAAGCTGCCGCTGGCCAGGGTGAGCAGATGCGTGATGAACCTCGTCTGCGTGGCCGAACACGAGGACTCGGCTTTGCCATTGACTACGGCGGTGACGTTCGCCTGTATAGCGGGACTCTGGGCGACTCTGTAGCCGATGTAATCGGCCAGATCCTTGCCGACGTTTGGGCCGGCTGTGTCGTTCGAATTCCTGTCGAGGCATATCCTCGTGTAGGGCAGCTGTTTGGTGCACTCGGCCAATTGGCTGCGCACCGTGACCACGAGTTTCAGCCAGCTCGGGAAGTTGGGCGCGTGACGCGTGAGGAAGGAGGCTATCGTGTCGCCTCGGTCCGGTCTGTGATACTCGGCTTCGCATACCGCGTCGATTAGTATTACCTGTACGTGCAAAATGTATTTATGTAATTGCATAGCATTCGTCGGTACTAGAAGGACATTATAGGTCAACATTATTGAATTGAGATGAGGGTCAAAGGTTAAAATTATCAGAATGTGTAAGCAACACTACATTTTAAATTATTAAATTCTTAATAGTCACTACTTGAAAACTTATATATATATATATATATATTACAGGTCGTTTAAAGATAAAAACTTCTTTTTTCTTTATCAGTGATTTGATAATTTTTTCAACAAAATGCCGTTTACGAATTTGCTTATATATAACCAATAGGTAAGATATATTTTATTAAACAGAAAAGTTGTGTATACCATATTCGTTTCGGGCAGTCGTCCAGCTTTTCTCAAGCTGAAAAGGGGCTCGATGATTCCTCGTAGTAGGGCAAGATCGGGATCTACGGTGCACTCCTTCTGCGACAAAGATCCTTGGAGGTGGGGCTCGGAGAGTAGGTACTCCCGATAGGCGGCGAGTTGGGGTGCTTGGCATAACTGCGCGGCCAGGGAATGAATAAGATCAGGAACAAGACACGTGCTGTTGTTGTCGGCTTGGCAGAAGTGATAGGCGACCACGTGAGACGCCAATTCGCGAATCTGAAAATTTAATCGGGCACGTTGTATGCTTGTGTCCGTGCGCGCAGTGAGAGCACCGATGCAAAAGGTCACATATAAATATACATCCTTTTTCTCAGTGTAAGTATGGGTTGTAATTTGAATAAGCGTACTCGGTGTTTCGACCTCAACATTCGACCAAATATATTGCTTATACGGCTCGTATGGTATACAAATTATATAATTAAAGTTACATCAAAAGGCACATTAAATGTTACATTAAATGAGCACGCAAAATAAATACATTCGCAAATTAATTGTAAAATCTAAGGCAATTAATAATATTAACAATATGATGTAACGGCGACGATAAACATAATGCAATTCAGTGAATAACATATATATTTAACCTTGGCACTTGTCGCTGAAATATAACTTTCGGAATAAAAAGAAACAGGTTCAAGTAGTTTGCGCGACCTCTCGTAAAACTTGGATACTTCAGGACTATTAAAATAAAACAGCGACAATTAAAAAAAGCGCACCTTATCGTTCGTCTGCTGGATGGTTAGCCGCGAGGAGTCGGTAGGCGAGGAGACCTCGCGTTCACGGTCCTCGTCGAGCGAGTCGGCGGCTGCGGAGCTCCCGTTCTGCGCTCTGTGGTCCCTCTTGCGTCCGAAACAGCTGTGATCGACGAGCTGGAGCACGAGGGCAGTTTTACCGGTGCCCGGCGATCCGGATATAAGAGCGCCAGGACTCGAGCCCTCGACCAGACCTTTCAGCTCTTTCAGCAGCCAGTGACGTCCCGTGAAGAGGGGATCGCTTTCCAACAGTGGCACCTCGAAGAATAACGGCTTCAGCATCAACTGGGCGTGTTGTTGTATGAACCGGACTGCAAACATCGGGGGGAAAAAACATTTTATACAAGTGATTTTTTATCCAACTTGCAGCTACGATTCAATAATTCTATAGCTTTAACGAAAAGCTGCGGTTATACGGATTATTATTGTTCACATTATAGTTTCAGATATTTTAAAAGTATCCATGATATCTTAAATAACATAATAATGTTCTGGAAAGTAAAATTTGTAAAGAAATAGCTGATAAATTACGATAATATATTCTTTCAGCGGAATGAATATTTTATGATTCTTCGAGGAAAAGTTCAGGAAATACTCAGAGGTATTACTACAGAGGTAAAAATAAATTAGTGAAGGCATGTATACATAGAAAATTAGCATTTTGAATCGATATTACAGCTGATGGCTGTAAACAGAAAAATACGCTATTATGCGTTTCACCTCTATTGTTTGTGCATCAGCGCAAAAGCATTGCTCGAATCTATTGCGTCAATATACCTATATATAGCGAAGGAAGTATAGATGATTATGATTTTTCTTTCGTCTCCTATGTGCTCGATAATATCGCACAGCCGGTTACCGATTAGAAAAGACACGCCAGTCTCGGTGGCTCCCGATATAGCGGATCATTAACTATATATTTCCTCCGTCGTCGTTAATAAAATTTTATATCGAATATAATAAATGTCAAATTTCCCATATAGCTCTCGAACGTGCACATATACATATGTATAATATATACGCAATATACGGGAGCGATCGCGTATACGTTGCATAAACAAAGTGATTCCGACCCCGCTCTTGCGGCGTATATATATATATATGATAGCAGGATGAAAAATGATTATACGCCGCGTCGTCGTCGCGATCGCGATTCGGAGATCCACTTTCACAACGCGTCGCGACGACGAGTGAAACTTAAGAAGATATAATTTATTGTCGAATGCTCTTAAATTATAATTACGACTACCGTAGATTAAAGCGAAAAGAAAACAATTAAAAACGAGTTTCTGCGCGGACACCCGGACTGCGATATACCAGCGCGGCTCTCCTCGCTTATGCATAAAAATATACTGCAGAGTGAGAGGACAGCTAGCCATAGCAGACGAAGAAAGACATATTGCCCTTTTTGCGCCAATCGCTAAAATGTTTTGCCATGTTTTCCAAGACCGAGTGCGCCGCCGAAGATTTCCCCGTGTATTCGCACCGAGTGCATAAAGTCACAGAAAATATGGAAGCAATAACGCAATATTGCACGAATACTTGTGTATATATATATATCTGGGATGCATAATCTGCAGACTTGGTAATTTCGGCGACATTATGTACGCAGTTTATTCCTCATTTTTTTTCTTTTAAACTTTGGTCTTAATTTAAATTTTAAGTATGTACACGCCTTGAGAGAGAAATTACTTGGCTTGTCGCGAGCACGTGGATTAAGCGAACTGCCTCTCGTTATTCGTCCTTTTCAACGCAAGGCAAAAGGTCTTAAGCCACTACTTAATTTGATTATTGAAAAAAGAAATATTGAAATTCCGCGTCGAAATGATTAAAATTAATAAAGTAATATAATAAAATACCCGCGCACTTTCACTTGTATGCAAAAACAGTATATATTTCGATTACTTTTCATCGTGCCTTCTCGTAAATAACTTTATAAATTCAAAGGACGAATAAATCGAAGCTGTAGTAAATATCTGAAGAATATCGATCTTCTTTACATTACATACACCGCGCTGAACAACGAAAAGAATTTTTCATTTGTTCCTTCCACAGCTGCGAGAATTAGATAAAAATAAGACTCTATATCTCGCATCTTATCTAAAATCCACAGAGATCGAAAGACGAAAAACTCACTCTTGGTATCGGCAGCGGAGGTCTTGGGGTTGGAAGTCCTCGCTGAGCGTCTCGCGCAGGTCCGTCGATTCTTGAAGGCGTTCTCGTCGATCTGGCCGGGCTGCGAGGTCGTGACGGAATGTCTTCTGGATGCGAGTGGACTCGAGCTGCCGTTCGATAATCCGGACACCGAGACCGACATGGACATGGACATGGAGGTGGACGCCGAGGTAGAGATCGAGGCCAGGCTGCCCGCACTGTCGCAGTCTCGGGACTTCTTTCCCTTGCATTTGCCTTTTGAAATGAAAAATGTTTCTGTTCGGTTATTGCACCTAGTAGTTTTGTTAGTTTTCACAACCATTTGAAAATGTGATGTAGAGTAGAGACACTTTTAACTTAAGAATTATAGAAATATTAAATACTCGCTATTTACTATATTTAAATTTTAAATTGCAATAAGAACTTAAAGTTTGGATTTATTATTTGTTTGTGTGAAGAGCATAAATTTGCAAAAATAAGTTGTTAATGCTTATAACCATTTTTTAAAAAAAGATTACGATAATATAAAACGGAGATATGATCTGAGTGCTCAGAAATAATATATATTTGGCTCGGAATACGAGATGAACTACGATATCATCTTATCTTATTTTTTCGTTTCGAGATAAAAGATATACAGGTTTGTGTATAGTAGCGATAATAAGCAGTCTATTTGAAAAATAAAACTAAAGTATATTCTCAGTGTCTGAAAATTTGTCAGTTTTTATAAAAATTACTTTTGATTTCAGATAAATATACTCTTACTTTATTATAATATATTGTTTATCAAGTAATTCGCAAAAAAGATTTTTTTCAATTTTCAAATAGATAAATAAAATATTTTCTAAAAACTGTAAGTAGTAAAATTCTTTCTCAAAACTAATTTTCATAAAAATGAAGATAAAGAAAATAGTATAGATATAATAAAGCTTCGTAGAAGGTATAAGCTCAAGGACGCAGACGTGGGCTGGCCAACAATTTTTCCTCGTACACCAGCACCGGAAACACGCATTTCTGCATGCGCTCAATTCTGCGCAGGTACATACGAGGAAAAACTAATACTAAATCTATGAGTTGTACAGCATATAAGTAGAATAATACCTTTGGACTTGAGGGGGCCGCGCAGAGCGGCGACGGGGACCTCGGCCTCGCTGGACGTGCCCGTGAGGGTCGAGACGGGGCTGGTGTTGGCGGAGGCGTGAGTCCTGGCCTCCAAGCTCGCGAGGCTCGCGCACGACACGGCCGTGACGTCCTGGTGGTGCTGGAGGTGCAGCTGCTGCACCGCGGCGGCGGAGGCCGGCCTCGAGTGGCCCAGCAGTCCGTGCAGGGGTCGCTGCTGCTGGGGGAGCAGACCCGGGCCCAGTTCGCCACCGGCCGAGGAGGAGGCGCGCGGCGGCGGCTGCTGCCCGAGGAGGAGGCCCAGCCGCATGTAGAGGTCCGAGTTGCCGGACCTGCGACCGCCGCTGCCGCCCTTCGCCGGGGGCAGACCCTCAGCCAGCGGCTTGCTCGCGGCTGTGCAGCTGCCCGTGCCGACCTCGTCCTCTGTAAGTAGGAGACGTCGAGACCGACATTTTAGCTGGGCGGATTTTTACTGCTTATAGGTATGCACTTGTTTGGAAAAAAGGCGCGGAGGAGCGACAATGCTCCCTTTGTATCGGTGTGAATGGCGTGACCAATAAGAAACGTTCAATTCAGAACAGAAGAGGTTGTCGAAATTTTAAGTACATGCATATATCGCAAGAATTATATAATCTTCCAGAGCAATTTATATATTTTTATTCGATATATATTTAAGGTTTCTTTATTGATTACTTTTAAATATAAGAGTTTTTAAATAATTTGTAATAAAGTTTTAATAAATGTTTTTTCCTATAACAACGTACGAAAGATTCAACTTTGCGCAAAGTAGAATTTCCTGCACGCCGTTAGAAAAAATACGCTTACGCTACACGTGTGCAAAGATATGATTCTCGTGCTCGTCTCTGTCTACCCCGTCTCGTCAAACCCGACTCGCGCGAATATATCACCTCCTTAGCACACCTGTGGCGTAATGTTCTATATCACTTATTCAAAATTTCTTTAATAAACCAACACGTAGATACAAAGGAATAATAATAACGACTTGAAAAGTGTGATTTATGTAAAAGAGATTTGGCTAAAAATAAAATTCACAACTCTTTTTAAATCACATTTTCACAGAAAAATTCTAATTCTATATAAACGTGCACCACAATCATTGTCGGCAATGACAAAAGAAGAAATGCATTTAATTACTACAAAAAAATAATTCTAAACTGGTACACTTTCGTGAAAGTATAGATCCCGTTACAAGTATTAATTAAGAAAATTGAAAAGCATACATCTTAAGATGTTTAAATTTTGTTCCAAATCTATATTCCAGAGTTTACCACTTTAGAGTTTCATAAAATCATATACAAACACAAAAACACATCTAAAAGATTACATATGCATATTATTGAAATAAAAATATTGTCAATCAAATCAAATTATCATGCAAAAAACAAGTTGAAGATTATTCAAAGCAAAAATATTGTTATCTACAATTCTGGAGGTATGACAATTCAAAGAGATTATGGGGTATAAAAATGCATGAAATCGGTGAGGGAGGGGGGGGAGGGGGTAAGGGGGATCTGCAAACGAAAGTTTTCTCAAAAAAGTTCAGTACTCATTTGAGAGATCCAGTCTCTACGAATAAATCCAGGCAAACGCTGATGAACCAATCCGCTCAGCACTGAAAGCGTTAATTCCATTGAAAAAAAAACACTATATAAGTTGCAAACAATTTATGCTCGGTAGATGACGAGTGCGACGCGTCTGCGTATACTCAAAATTACGAAAGAGAAATGAATATTAACGAGTGTAGCGCTCTTGATGAGGCTCGAGTGACGCAAAAAAGCTACTATGTAGCGAGAAAAAAGGTGTAGGATTTGTCCACGTGCAGCTATTACGAAAATTGAGCAAAAACAAAAAGAAAGGTATAGGAGAAAACTTCAGTGCTAAGCATGTTCTTTGCCTCTCTCTCTCTCTCTCTCTCTCTCTCTAGCGCGACAACGACTTTATAGCAAACACACTCGTCGAGTAAAACGTGTTCCTGCCTGGGAGTTTATTCGAGGCGTCGATAAGCTGATTGAGGCCGTCGCTCGTTGATCCCTGACTACTGCTCCAGAGCGATCGGATCTTGCCGAGCACGAGGCCCGGCCACTGCGACTTTCCTTCCCAGGAAGCGGTCATCCAAGCTGTACATGTGCAGCGTCGTACAAACAGGGAGTTTCTTTTTTTTGTTACACTTTTCATACTTTTTTTATAACTATTTTATACACGTCATTTTTCAGCACAAGAGCGACTAATATTTCTATTTATATATACAATCCACTTTTTTCAATTAATTTATGCTGATCGGATCAACAAAGATCGAGTCGGTAGTATTAGGTGGGAAAAAAGAGAATATTTTGATGACTGAATCGCTTCGAAAGATTTTAATCGACAATTTATATATTAATCGCCCTCGTTCGACTGCAGTGCAAATAAATTATCGTATGCGCTTATGAAAATGTTACACTTAATACCTATGTTTACGAAGATTATAAGTATGTCAGAAAGAAACTCACCAGAAAGTGCCGAGGGATTGTCAGTCAAGTTCGGGTCGGGCGTTTGAACTTCGCGCTTGGACTGTCGACTGGAAGCGAAGGGACTCCTCAAAGCTTTAGCGTTAAGGAAGAATTTTTTTCGCTGTGTAGGCGGAGTCGGGCAGCCTGAAATTTTAATAAGTATAGGGAACGGAATTAATACCCGACATACCGATAAATTTTATTCAGTTTTATTTTATCATCGAAGATATTATGCGCTTGGGACCTACTTTGAGCCATTCCTTGGGTCTTTTGACGCGATCCAGCAGATTCGGGTAGAATGGGTGGTTTTCCTTTCAGGCATTTTCCATCGTCGTTTAATTCCTGTAATTAATAAAGGAGATTCCATCAAGTTTGAAAATCTGCCGTTATTCGGTTAAACTTTCAAGATTTATACTTGTATGATTTTGGAAGAATTATATTTGTATAATTTTGGAGATTTTGTTACATGATATAAGTTTAATACTGAAGCTATCGTTCCTTTTTATTGCTCTATAAGGCGAAAGACTCAATCGATCCTCATGGAACTTATATTAAAACGGTGCGGTCGATCGCAAGTTACAGATTTCCTTCGCGATCGACCGCACCGTTTTAATATAAGTTTTGACGATTCTCATAAATAATGAGCGAAAAAAGCGAAAGAAAAAGTGATATAAAAGATAAACGTTTTCATTGGTGATGTGGTACATTAACAACACACTATGCATCAGTTTTAAGTCGTAGAAGCCTGAAGAGGAGGGTATAAGTACGTACACCCTCGAAACGTTGCAATAAAGAGATTGGGGAAAGAAATTGTTTCACGTTACATGAGGATCGATTGAGCCTTTCACCTTGTTAGATGATCTTGTTCTATGATGGTTATAATCAAAGGTGCAGTCCTGTCAAAAACTTGACTATTAATTTATACTATATATACTGTATATTTAAAATTAAAATAATTGACCTTATATTTATTTGTAAATAATATAAGAATAAAATAGCTTCATCTTATTAATTGCGTCTTAAATTTTCCCGTCGCACTTGCATAAAAGAACGTTAAAGATATTTTCTTCACTCTCTTTCTAATATATACCGCACTAAACGCTGTTTCTTGTACTCACATATGTTGATAAAAAGTATACGTACAAGTTCAGTGATTCATATCTCACTATATATTCTTCCGCATTTGTGCACTGCGATAAGTTTGACAAAGTCGCGGTAAAGCGCGCGTAAGATTGTATGCTTAGCGAAAGCTCTAGTTGAAAGGAAAGGATGAATAGAGGCATACCTGCAGGCGCTGCGCACGGCCGGCAAACTTTGGCCTGGGCCTGGGGCTGCCGCAGAGCGAATTGACGGCCGAGGAGCTCTCGAGCCAGTCTATGCAGTGGCTCGCGTTGAAGTAGCTGCCGCCGTCGCGGAAGCCGGAGCCGCGGACGTCGTCGGCCTCGTCCTCGGGCTCGTCCTCGAGGCTCCGGCGCACCTCGCGCACGCACAGCGGACAGGCCTCGCTGCGGAATAGGCAGGCGTAGCACCGCTCGTGGCCGCACGAGTCTATCAGGCGGCGTTTTTTGCCCTTGTCGAACGGCATCTCGCAGGACGGACAGATCGAGCCCCCGTTGATCACCCCCGTCGACTCCACCAGCGCTCGGATCTGCGCTAAATCTGAAAATGTCAAAATTCATGCCAAAGATATAGTCGTTGCTTCGGAAGGTCTGCGGATCTGCTACATTTGCCGTTTTGGAAAATTTAATCACTGTATAATTTCTAATGTGAATGATGTCTCATTGAAATATTGGTCTATATATATATATGTATAATATGATGGATTTGCGGAAATGAGTACGTGTGTCGCTGATAGATAAACGATATCCACCACATTATGCTATCAGTGAAAGAGTCTTGTATACTAATTCTTTAATAATTCTACATTTCTCAGCTACTCCAATAGAAAAGTCTTCATGAAATTGTTTGCGCAATCGATGAGATTTTTCGTCAGTTTGAATATCCCATAACTGTTAAAACTGATTTCATTTTAATACAATAATATAATTTTCGTAACTTTTAATCAATAATAGCGGTGAATTTTAGTTTAAGTACATATCATTTTTGAGTAAATTTTGAGTAAATATATTTGCTATTACACAAAAAATCGATATAGAATTTCACGCGTTACGCATTTGTGGTAAATGTAAGTATCGCAAATGCGAACCGAATTTGCAATACATTAAGAGGATGTCGGAACATCGCCTCTCCTCAATAGTTCGTAGTTCCAAGTTTTTGGAAAAACGATAAGCCAATAAACCTCATATTGCACAGAATAATTAATTATAGTTAGCACTAGGGTACCTAACTCTTAATATTTCTTAAAATTATAAATAAAAAAAGTTACACGCAGCAATAGGCATATCCATAATTTTAAGATTAATTTTCAATGAATAAACACCTCTTACTAGTTCCAAGTTTTTGTAAAAACGATAAACCATAACCACATAAAATTACACAAAACGATTTATTATATTGAGAACTAGAGCAAGTAACTCTCAGAATTCATTTTTACCATTAATAGAAAAAGATATAAT
>UELU01137162.1:5926-21408 GCA_900490025.1 Megastigmus dorsalis
AAACTTATAGTGATAGAATTACGAACTTTACGTATAAATAATATTTATTACAAATTATTTAAAGCTTGAAAAATATGCTAGAAGTGATTATTCTTCTTTTAATTAATAAATAAATTGTGATCCTAATTACCCCAACACTGAGTGTAATTCGGGTCATTTTCAATTTTTTTATTTTAGTTTTATATAAAATAAAATGTGTTCTCAGCTAAATTTTTCTTGTGCATATTGATAGCAGATGCTATAAACTAATAAAATAATTCTTTAAAATAAAAAAAACTGCTGTAAATAAAAGGATATAGCGGCCATAGCTTAAGTGACTCCCAATACCCCAGTCTACCCTATATATTAGAATATATTTTCTTCGTGCAAGTATTTTAGCAAGAAATGTACAGTTACATTTATATGTATTTTCAAGTTTGGCGTTTCAATTTTATAGTTTTTGTAATTGTTGAAGATGATATTTTTATAGCACTAAAATAAAATAGTGTTTGTTCTTAAATGAACGATATTTTTCATTACTTCAATATATTCAGTACAAGTATAACTTTAATTTAATAAAATTATTTCTTGAATAAATACCTTTAGTTTTTAATTCGCTCATGACAATTTAGAAAATTATTAAATTTTTTCCGCTATAGGAAATAAGGAAACACACTGAAGATATTATTGTATTGAGTTAAGCATGTTCATATCTACTTATAGAATAAGTGTTCGTGGATCTAAATAATAGACGTTAGCCGTAATAAACCAATTACACACTATGCATTTACTTACAATTACGTTTAGAGCTGCTAGCTTATGAAAGATAAAGAGTAAAGACAAAGTCACGCTATATTATTCTGTCTCGCTCCTTTATTATATACATATTAGTCACACTTTCCTCTTACTGTGTCGATTATTATATCAGTTATTCATGTGAGAGCGTGACATAATATTTTATTATGAGATATAAGAAAATGCTTTTTAATTTTAGTGGTCCGTATTCATACTCTTATCGATTGTTACATTGTAGAGATTTGCATTTATTGAAACAGTGTGTATAACACATTACAATACTACGTATCTGATGTGATAAACTTTCAGATTGTTATTTTTTGTGTAAAAAAGTTTTTACTAAGGATTTATAAACAGTTTATATAACAATTATGAAACTTCCTAATGAAGAGTTTACAATCGAAAAAAATAGTTACTGTATTCGTACTTATTTTAAAACTATTCGACTTTTTCTGTTAAGCTCTGGGATATGGCCTTATCAATCTATAATTTCAGCTAAAATTATTCGATTCTTCTGGACTTTACAACACATCTCAATTTTTGTACCAGAGGTACTTGCTGTAATACGCATTATTACTTAATTAATAATATTATATATCAAAGCTATTCATACAAAGAAGAATAAATAATAATGGATTCTTAAATTTTTAATTTTAGGAAAACGTTTTAAAATGCATACTATATAAATGTATATCTATATTAACTGAAAAATAAATTACAGGTTATAAAATTGTATGAAAGTCGAGAAAATGGTGATCTTGTAATAGAAAGTATACCCTCCGTTTTTTACAACATTGTACTTGCCATAATGTTTGGAAATTCGATTTATCACCAAAAAAAGGTAAATTATTGCAATCATATTTCCATAAATCTAGCATAATATTTTTCAATACCGATTACCTATACTAAAGTAGAAAATTTTATATCGTAATAAGTTAACTCAAGTTATCACGATCCGATCACGTTCTCGCCAACTCGATTAGATAGATTTCCTCTAGATTTCCTCTAGATTTCCTCTAGATTTTCTCGATTAGTTAGAACTTTTTTTCGTGAAAAACACGACATATTTTTTTGCAGAAGTATTTTAACAAAAAATCGGTATCATCATTCGAAAGAACAGCTCAAATACGTCGGATATGATCTTTTTCAAATTTTTTCAAACCTTTTTTTTAGTTGAAAAAAAGCCTTGAAAAAGATGTTGAAAATTCGGGGTCTTGGTCGTTAATGGGTTAAATCAATAACTTTTTGTTCTTGATTTGAAAATTATTTTATTATCCGCTCGCAATGAAGCTGACTTTGATTGAAAAAACAATTTTCTCAGTGTGGGAATTGGTGTAACATACATTTTACGACACTCTGTGTGTAAAATTCGATTTTTTGCGCACGATTATTTGCGCACGACGTGTGGTCAAATACTGTACATGTACACGTATAGTATTCGCTTGGCTCGGATGCCAAACTTCACTCTTATCGTATCGGGATAATTACCTTCGCGCACTAGTTGCGCAATATACTATTTACTATGATTTCAGATGCAACGTTTCTTAGAAAAAATACACAGAGATTGGGAAAGTTTAAGTGATAAAAGAGAAATAGAGATTTTGACTCGCTACGCCGACATAGGAAAAATTATGTCTTGGATTTACATTGGTGAGGACGAATACGTAGTTCATGTACAGTTTTGGTCAACGTTTTTCAACAGATCTAAAAAAAATCGATGTATGGATTTCAATTTGTCACATTTTTGACCAATATTCCTGGTTTTCAAGATTTTATTTAGAGTCTATCATTTCCACCATGCTGAACAATTATAACCTTGTTAGATTTCTCTATTTAAATTATACTAATATTTCATAATGTTAAGATTGGAAAGATTTCTACCTTAGCGATTTTCGCTTTTAACTAATTTAAAAAAAAAACTCTGTTAACATCTCGGCAATGATGTAAGCATTATGTGCTTCCAGTTTCATAAATCTATCATTCACAGAGATTTTTGTCCCCCCAATTTCGGACAAAGAAAATCTCTGTGAATTATGGATGGAATTTTATGAAAATGGAATCATTATTTTATTATTTCATTATTTTGCACAAAAAGTAATTCCTTAGAGTTTCAAGAATATCCAGGATCCCTGGTCAAGTCATTGCTAGTCGACTTATCGTTTTATAAAAACATGCAAAATATTATTAATATACTTACTGTTATTGAGCTACACGTATATTAAATATCATATTCTAAATTTGTTACAGGATCTATTTACTTTACTATAACGGTATTTTGTTTAATTCCTTTAGTACCAATTATTTTGGATTTTGTACTACCTTTAAATGAATCAAGGCCGAAATCACCCTTATATAGAGTTCAACTGTACATCGACGATGAGAAGTATTTCTACTCTATTTTAATGCACGCCTATGCAACTTCTATAGTCGGTGTTATTCCCCTTGTAGCAGTCGACATTTTCTTTGCAAATTGTGTACAGCATGTTTGTGGAATGCTGTCGATTCTTGGGTACATACATTTTGCAGCTTTATACCTCGTATGCATGGTACCAACAAGAGCATTCCATGTAATATAGTTTGTAGACCCATCTAAATTGACATTTCTAATATCTTTCATAAAATTTTCCATTTATTGAGTATCTGAAAAGTATATTAATTAATAAGCAGCTTAATAATTATAAATTTATATTATATACTATATTGCTTTGTAAATTAAAAATATCTTTGTCATCTAAACATATGGATTATATTTTATACGCACGGTTAGCCTTCGTTGCGCTATCCTCATTAGAGTTACATTTTTTGTATTTTTTATCTTTCATATTTCAGTTTGCCAAAGGCTATTAAATTTGATAACTGTTGCAGTTTTGAATACAACAAAATAGTTTAAGGGTGTACAAGCAATACTTGCTAGTCAAATCAGCAACTAGCTAGGGGTAGAATCTAACAATAATTGTGGATTAAACTAGGAAAAAATGAAGTTTTAAAAAAAAATTTTTTTAATCCTTAACCTTTAATAAGTTACAACGTATAATAATTCAAAATATACCACTTTCACGCAAAAGTAATATTATCTAATATTTTCCGAATAGTTGCTGATTTGACTAGTAAGTATCGCTTGTATCCTTATAATTGTTGTAATAAAACAGCAAAAGGTATTAAAAGTAACAAATTATTTTACTTTTAGGTATCGACTTGAAAATACTTCGAAAACTGAAACGAAGGATGGCGAATTAGATAGTAAATTGTATAAAACTATAGTTGATTGCGCTTCTTTACATGAAAGGATTCTTGAGTTAAGACAATGTTTTCATATTAAAATTTTCACATTAAAATTTTCGTCCCAATTTAACCTTATGGTCAATAATGACAGTAAAAATATGTTTTAGCTTGATCGAAGACATAAGTTGTATATTTAGTACTGCGCTCGGGTTTTTATTATTGATTCTTGTATCACTCATGAGTATGACCGGCCTTGTGGTAAATTTATTATTTAAATTTAATCGTTAGTTTAGTTAGTTTCCGAATGATATCCTCATTAACCTTCTGATAGCCGATATTTTTTCTTTTGAGAAAGTGCAACTTTGGCGCAAATTTGCACATTTCCCACTTTGCACCATTCGCCATATGCTGCCATACCTGCTGGTGGTGGTAAGAGTAAATTTCAAACTTTATTTGTTTGAAAAATGTATTTTTGTATGTTTTTGATGTTGCTGTAAATGATTATGGTATTTCTCTTGATCAAAAATGTACCAGAGGTGATAAATTGGCTAATATTATTCATTTTTTGGTCAATTTTAGCTAACAATTGCAGGGATATATGATAACGTTTTCAAATTTGTGCAAAATATTTGCATGTCTTTTTTTTTCCTAAAATAGACCAGAGGTGATAAATTGGTCAATGTTATCCATTGTTTATTTCCCTTTGGCATTACCCAGGGCTAACAGCGTGGATGTAGAAGAAAATAAATTTGAATCATTTTTAGCCGATTTTTACCAAAAATTTGTATTTTATGCTTTTTTACTTTTTTACCTCGACAAAAAAAGTAAAAAAATGACTATTTTCATCTAATAACGTCAATTGGCATCATCCCGACTGTCAGAAGGTTAACTTATTTTTGACTAATTGTATTTACTCGATTTCCGATAACCGAAATCCATTTATAATACCTATTTATAGGTATAAGAAAATGGTGATTTATGTACTGAAAATTATATGGAATACGCATGATTATTGGTGTACTGTTATGGAGAATTCACATAAAGTAGTACAAACGTTTGTTTCTGCACTTTATTTACTAATTCTGCTTGAAAAATATATATAATATATGACTAACCCGAACAAAAAATAAGTCGGTTTGAAACTGGGTCCTGGACAGGATCCCTATTATCCTTGCCAGGTACCGGTTAGTATACTGGCCGGGACCCAGTAGGGTTTGAAATGCTTTTATGGTCGGCTTCCAATTTCCATCCCTGGTTATCTTTATATTTTTATAATTGCGAAGTTATGTGTTTGTTCATATATCAAACAGATGTTTACTATTTACTCTTTTAAATTAAAGTATTTTGGTTTATTACATATAAATTATTAAAATTATTTGAGATTGAAAAAGCATAGATTATCTTAAAAAATTAAGGAATCTAGTAACGACAGTGACGACTGTTATGAAGAAACAAGTACTGAATTGAATAAAAATAGTTTTAATAAAATTTCACTAAATAATAGTACTATAGTAATAAAGATAATAAGATTTTGCATGAATCTTTCAATGAAAGTTCTGAATCACACTTAAAATTACACAATGTAGACATAAGTAATTGTACAATAGATGTTTCTGATCAAGACTCATATATCTCTTCTGATTTGAGTGATTTATATTTAAATTGTGATGATGATTTTTCTTCGAATTCAGACTGTGAATTGAATTTGGTGAAAACGTTTTAGAGTATCTCTAACAAAATTTTATTTTAAAATTTTAATTTTAATTTCAAGTACATCAGTGCAAATATCATCAAGTAACTTTTCAAAAAATTTCAATCTATTCTCCATATTATAAAATTTTTTGTTGAGGGAATTTTTTAACATTGGTGATATTTCTTCTGCATCAGCTGATTTCTTATAAGATGTGCTAGATTTTCTTTTAATTAATACCGTACTATCTGATAAATTAGAATCATGACTCATACTATTCTCTCTTGATTTTAATGGTAATCTTGGTGTACTTGGTTGTAATGGAATACTAGTTGTATTACTAGTATTTTCGAATAAATTATCAACTGCATTATCTTGAAGAAGCAAGGGATCAACATAAATTTTTGAGAAATCATCAACCATACTAATTATTGCTGGAAGATCAGCTAATTTCATAGATAAAGAAAGAGCATTTACATCTATTATCTTATTTTCTAGATTTTTTTCTTGATTTTGCTCTGTTTACCAATTTCGCAGCTACTTTCTATCTTTTTTTAAGTGCTTGTAACTTTAATTGATCTAATTCTTTCAACCACAAGGTGGTGGATAATTTTTTTTTTTCAACAAGTCCTGTAATAACCTATTATTCTCCTCATTTTCACTACATTCCATATACTTAACTTTGTATACATTATCTTTTATCTTGACCCAAGAAGTTGGAACAACAACATTTAAGCTCACTTCTATTCCATACTTTTCTATATATAGGATTTGATAAGATAGATATGACATCTGAAATTAATGTATGAAGGTAAAATATTTTATACAATTATTTTATATAATAATATTCTAGCTTCTAACATTTATGATTATGTACCCTTTGATTCTTAATAAACAATTTGAACCTCAAGGTTATAATACAGTACTTGCACACTAACTCCAATATTAAAGAAAAGAGTGTGATACAATAAATTAATATTTACCGTTGTTTTTTTACTTTTTTCTAAAACCTGCCTCATAAATTAGCAGCAGCGGCAACAGCTATTATAAAATAAATAAATTACGGTGATAAACAAACTTTTTTTGCATATATGTATATTGTCTGGACCGAACTGCACATGCGCTTTTGGTTAAAAGTCGGGACTGCGACCGGGATCCGACCGGTGAAGCGTTTCATACCTGGGCGGGAGCCGTCCAATTAGACTGTATGGTTTTTGCTTTCAAGTTGGTTTAGCCCGATTTGATTTTTGTTCGGCAATACAGAACACAGAAAAAATATTATATTGTTTCCTGTACGATTGCGGTATATGAGCAACAAAATTTTAATATTTTTTAATCTTTAGGTTCTTATTAAATGGGGAAATTTAAATGAGATGATACGATTTGGATTATTTACATCGGCTGAGTTATTCCACCTGTTCTGCTATAGTTATCACAGTCAAGATCTGATTGACCACAATAATAAATTATATAATTCTATGTGAGTATTGCAGTCTTATAGATTTTAAAAAGTTATAACAAAAGTTTATATAGTGTTACATTGACTTTATTATATTAAATATATTTGTAAATAGATAATAGCTACAATTGTAATATGCATATTATAATACGCAAAATATTTACATTTCTCGTATAAATTGATATTTTTTCAGGTGTAATTCTGGATGGTATAAAGCTTCTATTCGGACACGAACTATTATTCAACTGATGTTTCTACGATGCTTAAAACCATGTTTGGTAAAATGCTTGATTTATCCCTTGAGCATGGAAAATTTTACTTCGGTAAATATAACATTTATTATTATTCTAAATTTTATATAAGTCATATAAAATTTAATTTATTTATTCAAGGTTATGAAAACTTCGTTTTCATATTTTACAGTCATCAAATCATGCAGATATTAGATCTTTTAAGCATGAAATCATCGAGTTAAAAAAAAGAATGAAAAAGTTAATAAATTATTTTCGTGTTAAAAAAAATATAAATTTTTTAATGTGCAATATTAATCTTTAAAATTTTACTATTTTTCGATAATAAATTTTTTTCTGCATACAACATTCGATGTTTCACTTATTACAAGCCGCTTACATGCTTCTGAAATGAACAATCTGACATTATTATTGAATTAAATACAGATTACTCTTACACTGTAGACAAGTCTCGTAACTTAAATTCTTAAGCAAAATTATACTTTAGATACTTTAAAAAGAGACTTGATTTTTTCGAATACATCGTTTCATCACCTGATATTACTCCTATTAGGCACATTGTCGTTATTTTAATATAAAAACTATTCTGAACTCAATGCAAATGGGAACCCCCTCTAAGCCAGTATTAAAATCTGTGCTTAAATATTAATAATCAAAATGTACATACAGTTATAACTTTATAACTTTAATTCATCAAAATTACTAAAACGTTATTCTACCCGTGCAGTACATTATCTTACATGTTTTAAATTATTTAAATTATGTGAAAAAAATACAGTGGATATATTCAAGTCTAGTATGAATTTATAATCAATAAAATTTATATTACTGTAAAAACTGTAAAGTCAGGCCACGTCAGCCGTATGCTGTATTCATTATCTTCTTTAGCTATGCAAATTCATGAGGAAATATTAATAACATGCGATAGTCGGTGTAGTGCTTACGAAGCGTGAAGTCTTCCCATGGAAAAGCATATACCGCATGAGGGACAAAAAACACAGTCACTGAAAGCTACTCAAAGAGTATACGAGATAAAGTGAAAATTTATACTTATAGTAACTAGTGCACTTTAATAAAAATGATGGATAAAGAAGAGTGTCGTTTCTGGGCGTGTTTCCTGTACAATAGAGTTTTACTCTGTTCACGTGGAATATGGCCCTATCAATGTTGTTCATTCAGAAGATTATCACTATGGTTATGGATCATCCAGCAAATTATTTTGGCAGTATATCGGGTATTATTCAAAGTATCAGATTACATCACTTTTTTTTGTAAAATATGCGTGTTTGGAAGGCCGGTTAGCTTCTTTGTTTCTTATAAGTAAAACTATATTTCTATGTGCCTAAGTTTCTTTAATACTAAATTTTCTTCTTATGCATTAAAAGAGATTTATAATACTAAATTTTGTTATCAAAACTTAATTGTATTTACTAGCAATATCTTGACTGAACTAATGAACTGAAACAAATGTATATAAGAAAAACAAATATTATGTCTTATATAACTATTTGTTTCAACAAAAATCAAAACTATTCATATTTCATGAGAAATCAATATTTGCTTGTAAAGTACGAAATAATATGTTAATATATTTCTATCTATGCTAGATTTTTAAAGTAAATAGAAGCGAGTTATATTTTACAGCAGAAGCCATAGTATCAAATCTATTTAACTTCACTGTTTATTTAAAATTTGGTAATGTCATTATTAATCAACAGAAGGTAAAGTAAAAATACAATAATTTGTATTAATAGATAAATGAAAATGAAATCATCCCGGTAGAAAATGAACATATGGTTTTGAAAAACACCATGCGAATTTTATATTGTAATTCACGGGGAGAATCGATATTGATATTTAGTACAGCTTTTTTTAAACAAATATAAGAAACAACATTCTTAGACCATCATTGATACAAAATCTAATATGCATATTTTCGATCAGGAATTTCACTTCTCATGTTAGCAACATACTTTATAGCTTTAAAGTTGTACCTTTTTTAATTTTCCTTATAGATGACAACTATCTACGAAAAAGTACAGATATGGAAAAATACAACCAATGAAGTTGACGCTCAAATTTTATTTCATTGCACAGGTTTAGGGAAATATTTCGATTCCCTACCTTGGTGTAAGTGTTTAAATTATTATATTATCAAAGTGCAATAAAAGTTATCAATTACTCTAAGCATAATAATATATAAAGGAAGAATAAAAGTAAATAAAAATGACTATTAGAAATAATTTGTAATTAGCATTAAAATTTTACAGATTTAGAAGCTTGCATCAAATTACATATAGCTAGCACATACTTTTGTTATAATACTATCAAAACTTATTGATTATAATTATACCTATATTTTAACGATAAACCCGTTCAAGAAAAAGAAGTTATATTAACAAAATTATAGCCGGAATATCTATATTAATAGTTCCGAAGTAGTCTATCCAAATTCATAACTTTCTCATCAAAAGTCTTGATAGACGCCAATAGCGAAATTGAATAGATTATGTTTATCAATAAGTCTTGGGTAACTAATTTTGCATTATTCAAAATTTATATACTAGAATTTTATACTAAACTTAATTAGACTCTTAAAAATACACGTCAAAGTCTAAGAAAAAATATTACTTAATGCTAAATAGTACCAATAAACATTATTTTTTACAATTTTTTGTTAAATTTTATTTGAACACAAGTTACCCCATATTCTTAGTCAATTTACCCCAGGTACAGGCAATCTAAAAATATAGTTATAACTTTTTTATAATTTATTAAAAATATCTCGAATAAATTGGATAATATGATTCAGGTCTATATTACTTCAAAGTGATATTGGCAATTATTTGATTGATTTTATTTGTTACAAGAAATATTACAAAATGAAAAAAAAATAGGTCTATTATCCCCAGTCTTCACTACTTATTATTGCAAAACTGTATGATTACATGTAAATAATAGTACATTACGCAACTAGTGGGCGAAGGAGATTATCTCGACTATGGTGACCATTACACGAGTTGAGATACCCTGAGCGCACGTGTAGCGTACAATATTGTACCATTATCGTGAGCAAAGGCCGATTTTGCAAGCGTATGCGTGCGCAAAATCGAACTTTGCGCACGGGGTCTGGAAAACAATATTTTCTGGTTGATTCAGACAAAGTAGGAAATGATAATATAAGTGATTTATACAGGTACAGCTTACTTCAAAACATTGGCATATATGCTAGTTTTTCTAACACCAACAATTCTGTACGTCACAAATCCTTGGAACGAACCAAAAGGTTTACAACCTCTTTTCATGACCGAGTTTCACGACGATCAAGAAAAATATATTTTCTTTTTCCCGTTACATGCGTATGTGGTAGCGATAGTTACTCTTTTACTTCTTCTGTGGATGAGTACTTATAATCTATGCGAAATGGTCACAACTCTCAGGTAACTATATCATGATTATTAATTTTTAATATAATCGTCATTTTCCGTTTTTATATATATTAGGTATGTACTCACATACTGTTTCGCTTTGATTGCACCTACAAGTCATAGTAAATATCTCAAAATAACTACAAGAATCATCGTCAGCATAAACTGCATCTCCACGAAAACCTGTATCTTTGCCTGCATATAGACGTATGTGAAGATCTATGAATAGACCTGCTTATAAATGCACAAAAGGTATATTGTAGCTGTTTCACGGACAATCTTCATGTAATAATCCATGTTAATCTGAACAGATGTAATTCGCGTAAATGTAAACATTTCATCAAAATTGTGCCATGGGATATACAGAACAAGATTCTAAGGACTTTCTGATTTTTCAATTAAACGCATAATTATTGAGCTGCTACAATTACAATAATCAGCTAATACTTCGCTCACTTTTTTCTGTTCCGCTGTGACGGTAAAAGCTGAAGCAGGTACTAAATGATAGATGTCGCCGCATATGCAGCAGCTAAAAGATCGTAGAAGAACGCACAAAAGTATTGCTGCTACTTAGAGTTTGACAAAACAAAGAGTTTAAAAAAATTTATAAGGAAAATGCAGAGAAACTTATTAAATAAATATGTAAAATTAAATCAAATACATGGAAAAGTCAGTACTTCGTCATGCATCAAATTGTAAAATGTTTGAAAAACCGTTTTTTCATGGATTTATTTAGAGAAATTTTATAATTAAATAATTATTCATCCATAAAATCAGTGTTATAAACTCCATAATTATATACTTTTAATCAAAAAAACGAAAAAAATTACGTATACCTTTAAATTCTCTCCTCTACAATACGATGGTACCATTTTAAAGAAAAAATTTCGGAATACCCTCTGTAAATAAGTCTCCGTGTCTTTAATTCAGTGAAAATACTTGTAATACATATGGTTCTTGTCTATAATGTTAAGAGATTTGTAATCCTGTATTACCATTGATTGAAAAATCAAGCTAAAAGAAGACTCCAAGGAGGATGGAATAAAATGATGTCTTGAGAGAAACGTATAATATACCTACATCATAATTTAAAGTATAAAAAAAATTATATTACTTTACGAAAAATTTGATTGACTTACTTGACGGGAAGTATTGTAGTTGCCACACGTGGAAATCAAAGTTTTACCTTTCTTATAGATTTCCGATGTGCAAGTTAGATGATTATCGATTAACTTTCTGGACAAAAAAGTTAAGTTATTGTTTTACGTTTGGTATAATGAGTGTTTCTTGTGTAGATTATGTACTTTACAATAAAAACTGACAATATATATTAATCGAATATATTTATTGAGGTATTAGTATACGAAACCTTAAAACTTAAATAATAAATGTACAATTTAAATGTGGCTCATTGCTCATGTAAGTAGATATGCTCCATGTGCAGTCAGACAGTATCTAAGTAGTTATATTGTAATTTTCATTGATTCGTAATCTTTCTAAAATGATTAAAATGTTAAATTATTTTTAATAATGAAATAACGAATGTGCATTTTGTATAGGCAACAATGGTTAAGGTTATTGTTAAGCACTACAAAATAACTCAATATTAATATTTGTACAAAAAAAAATGTTTTTCGTTTAAGCTGAATGCATTTTGTAATTATTTTTTTGGTTTTTCTGATCTTCTTCACGAAACCCATAGAGTATTATTTTTTATTTTTATCTTCAATAAATGAAAATAAAAATATTTCTACCTACTTTACTTGTTACTATACATATTTCCTTCCTCTTTATTAATTGAAACAAATATTAATAAAGGAAGAAATTATGAGTCACAAACGAAGATGAGAGAAGAGAAAATTATTCAACCAGAAAGAATACCTATTAAGAATAAGTCTGACGTTTTTTATAATTGAAAAAAATAAATATCTACCATATCTGATGGATAAAGTTAAAAAAAGATATAATTGCCGCATACTTGCATATTCTTTTACTCATTCTATGTTACGTGAATTTTTAATTTTCATTTTCTTAATTTTTCTCTCCAGTTAAGATGGTTAAAATTTTTAATATTAAATATTTTTACGCGCTGTAAACGACTGTATTTAATTCAACTATACCTATCAACGGCTTAATGGGAATAAAATAGAAAGAGTAAACAAACAACATTAAATAAGTTTATATGCCGCATATACGTATGAGATGAATGCATATATACCTACTCGCTCAATTTAAAACATCTTTAACATTTAAACGTGTGCAAATGTTAGAAAGACAGTGCTTATAGGTATACACGATTTTTTCAATGAAACTGCATGAAATATTTTCTAAAAATGTAATTCACAATCATAAAAGAAACCAAGATTCGCTTGTTCAAAATATAAATCTTGATATAGCTGCATGTCACAAGTATGGAAGTTAAGTCCGTAGCTCAATGCGCATAGGTGTCTCATTAAAAGTAATTTGCATAAGTACTTACCTTTACTGGAAGACATAAGAAAATGCTGCTCAAATTTGCAGCTAGGGACTACAAACACTTAGAGAATATGCGCACACTAAAAGTAAGAAAATAATATAATAACAGTCTCTAATCATATGGAGCCTTCTTTAAGTGTAATATATCGATCGTACCATTAAATGCACAAGTATAGAAACACAGACTGAAATAAAATTAGTCACCAATTACTATAACCATATAAAAAGTGTATCCTCGTAGGAGAAGTTCATTCTCTTACATATCGATGCTTCTTTCTGTACATAATGAAGGAAAAAGAAAGTTACTATATTCGTAAATATTACAAATCAAATAGAATGGCTCTGTTCTTGATCGGGCAGTGGCCATATCAGTCTCAGTCAGCGGCAAAAATTATTACATATCTTTGGGTTTTTCAACATATCAGTATTATGTTACCTGAAGTTAGTACTGCTACCAATTTGTATAAAAAAGTATAGACTAAATATTTGTGGAGGTATTAAATTTTTATAAAGATTATTTTTACAGATAATAAGGTTTGTGGAGATACGAAATAATATCGATTACGTCATTGAAAGCTTCTGTCCCATTATTTATAATATTGCAGTTGGAATAAAATTCGTCAATGGAATTAATAACAAAGAAAAGGTATATAAAAAATACGAAATTAATTAAAAGACTACAATATAAATTATTAAAATAAATTCAAAGATTTGTGTATTCTTAAAACTCTTTATTGATTGCAAGTACACAGAGGAATAAACTTCTTTGGTTCAATGAAGATTTCTTTGCGTTCGATTAAAGAAATTTTTTTTTTATCCAAAAACTATTTATTTTTATTTGAAGAAATAATTTTTGTATCTAAATAATATCCAAGTACTGTTTAAACTAGAATATATTTCTTATAAGTATGCAAAGAACCCTGCATTGATTTAAAAAGCTTCTTTATTTCAGTATGCTACACATTTTTCCTATATTTCATGGTTCTTTCTACAAATGATATCACAACTTTAAATTGACCAGCCCTTAGGGGCTTCTTTAATCTTCAATGCTAGATATAACTTTAACACATTAGAACAATGACAAGTAAAGTAAAATTATGTAAAAATAATAATAAAGGCAGTTTACCACTTAACGGACGGGCAATTGATCAAGACCCAGTTTATTGTCATTTTCCCATTACATTTTAAATATTGAAGCAATAATTTGACTTCCTATTGTAAGTAAATTTCATTCGCTACTATAATTTAGGTACTAATTGACTAATATCAATTTTATATTTATTACTCTTAAAAACTTTTTATTTTATACAACAAATTTTGATCAAAAACTGCCCCCACGTATTAAAATGTCACGATTAAAAACTGCGCCCTAACTTATTTTTTTCTAAAACATTTATGATAAATTTGTTATCTATTGTTTATCAATTTATATTGCATTTAATAAAAGATGAAACCTTAATGCATAGTACATAAAAACTTAGAGCAAATAAAAAATTAAGTTGGTATTTCATTTATTTCTAAACATAAGCCTACGATGACTGACGAGGATGTGTTATAGTCGGAAAGATTCCTACCTTACCGGCTCTTGCATTTAACGAAATATATAAAGATAGTGATTAATTTTGGAAAGAACTCTCTGTCCCACTTCGGTAATGAAGTAAACATTACGTGGTTCAAGTTTCATGAAATTCCATCCACAATTCACAGACATATTTATCCTTGACAATTTCGGGGATAAAAATTGCTGTGAATTACGAACGAAATGTTCGACAACAAAAATCTCTGCAAATTGTGGGTAGAATTAGATGAAACTTGAACCACGTAATGTTTACATCATTACCAAAATGGAGACAGAGATATTTTCCTAAAATTTAATCTCTATCTTTATATATTTCGTTAAATTCAAGAACCGGTAATGTATGAATCTTTCTTGCTATTGCGATTAAAAGCCCGGCCCGTGGTGGTACTCATAGATAACTATAAAGATGGACTATATAGCTCGAATTCGAATCAGAAAAAGACAAAATCGTTTTTCAAATTATTGCTAAATAAGAAAAAAAAATTAATTTCGGGTAGCTAATTAGTAGTCTTTTTGGTTATTCAGATCTATACAATGTAATCGATGATATATCCTCGGTTCCGTATAAGGGTGAGAGCTTAGAACCCGTTTCCAAAAGACAGCA
>UELU01137162.1:22018-83705 GCA_900490025.1 Megastigmus dorsalis
CTCGAATTCGAATCAGAAAAAGACAAAATCGTTTTTCAAATTATTGCTAAATAAGAAAAAAAAATTAATTTCGGGTAGCTAATTAGTAGTCTTTTTGGTTATTCAGATCTATACAATGTAATCGATGATATATCCTCGGTTCCGTATAAGGGTTAAGGAGCTTAGAACCCGTTTCCAAAAGACAGCATTTTTCTTTTGACTTTAATTCAATAGCATATGATGGGTATAAATAATGAACTTATCTTCGCTCCGGAGTAAGAAGAGCAGCTGACAACACAGAAACCCTTTTGAAAAGGGGATATCTCGCTAACACCTATTTTTTCCAATTTCAAGACGGTGTAATTTGCTCAATTTACGTATAGATATTCCTAGTAAATATTACATTCTAATTGTACCAATGATTCCAAATTGAAGCATTTTCAAACAATTTCTACGTAGATCGCAGTCGAAAGAAAAAAAGACATTTGTGAGTTTTTCTAATTTTCAACAGGATTCTGAGTTGTTATGTTATGAGTTATGCTTAAGTTGTATCCTTCTTAAGGAGAGATGTTATGTTCATATAAACTGTAACTGTTTTTAATAATTTTTAATTCAGCTTAATTTCTTTGTAGATAAAAACTATACTTGATCGAATACAAAGCGATTGGGATAGTCTGACGGATAAAAAAGAAATAAAAATTCTATCAAAATACGCCACATTAGGAAAAATATTCACCCTTGGATATATGTGTAAGTAAATAAATATACTAGATAAATATACTAGATAAATACACTAAATCTAGTTGATAATCAGCAGAATTTATTGTTAAAAATATTCTTACAAATCAGAATAATATTGATCAGGAATTGAATAGTGCCGTACGCTTAAGAATGTGCTATGATCGGAAAGATTCCTATCTAACCGGTTTTCGGATTTGACGAAACATATTTAGAGACTCATTTCTGAAAAAAGAACTCTCTGTCACCACCTTGATAATGATGTAAGCATTAAAGTAGTGGTGAGAGAGTTTTTTTTTCAAAAATTAGTCTCTATATCTTTATATATTTCGTTAAATGCAAAGATCGGTATATATAGTATCCTGTTTAAAAATCCTTCCTGGATTCGAGCTGGATTAGACTAGATTTCCAGGTTGGAATTGCACGTAAATCCTGGTGGATATTGCAGGATCTGGATTACTGTAAATAATTACTAAAAATTGAAGTTCACGAAGATTTGGTGCTCTTATTCAGTAATCATGCGGATTATAACACCCAAACCGGGAAATTAAGCTCGCATATTCGAATTTAAAATTTTTTTTTAAATTCAATTAAAATATACAAAATTTGAATCTAAACGCTTAATTCCCCAGTTTGGGAGTTATCATCCGCAATTAAAGTATTGAATATGTGAAAGGATAATATGTCCATAATATAAGAGAAATCCAGACATGCCTTGTTAAAGTTTCAAAGGAGGACGTCAATGACACCTTACAGCGACATACGCCATCGTCTAGCCCTAAACACACAGTAAATTTTTTTTAAAAAAGTTATGCGTACAAACTATGGGCGAACCGAGATATACGTTGTTAATAATTGAAAATTAACATGGGTGATATTATATAAGACATCGGTGTCTGACTATACTCTGAACGTATCTACTAATGTTCTTTGTCTTTAAACATGCTACCCATGTTACTTTTCAATTTTGTGCAATGTATGTTTCGATTTATAGAATTTATAGGGCTAATTTTTTAATAAAATTTACTGTTTGACAAGTGTTATGCAATGATAGAAGTCGCTAAGATGTCAGTTTTGAGGCTAAAATACATGGGTCGTTGACATCCTTCTGTAACATGGATACGTAGTATATGTTTAGAAATCGATGTCTGGATATACTCGGAATTTCTCTACTTGTTTTGTATATCTACAGACACAACCCATGTTAAATTTCAATAAGACAACCTTAGTTTCCCTTCGGTCTAGGCAACTAGTTTATTTTTACGAAATATTTCTTATTGTGAAATTTATACATTTATGCAGTTTACTAACGTAATGCCATTCAGCGAAAAATAACATATATCGTGGGAATCGTCGTTCACTATAAGCCTAAAGATGTATGTATATATTATTTATTCAAAGTCTCTGAAACGTCGTGGATATTGGATATAAATTTACCATTTTTTGTAAATTATTTGTTTACGACTGATCATCTCGACTGATAAAGTACTATACTCATATTAACGACGTTAATAAATCTACTTTTTAGGTATTTATTCGCTTTTATTGCAAAATAAACATTGCAAAAATAAAAGAATATTCTAAGTCGTACATGTATAACCCATAAATTATATTTTCTGTAGATATGTGTTTTTCTACGGCGGCATTTTACTTGTTTCTTCCTATTACACCTTTTGTTCTGGACGCTGTGAAACCATTGAATGAATCAAGACCGAAACACTTGATTTACCTGGTCGAATTCTTCATCGACGAAGAAAAGTACTTTTTCTACTTTTTAGCGCACTCCTACGTAACAACCTTGGCGGGCTTGATGCCAATTGTTGCCACAGATACATTTTACGCCTGCACTACACAACATGCATGTGGAATGCTTTCCATACTCGGGTAAGAATATTTTTTTCACTTTTAAACTAAGCATTTAATTAAAATATAAGTATTAAACTCTTAGTGAAAAATATTTAGATATTTATTTTTTATAAAAAAGTATACACCTAGGGTTGTCGGTAGCCAGTCCTGAAACCATCAGGTGTTTAACTTTTTTTAATCTGGATTTTTCTGGTATAATCCATCCGAATGTCGATATCCAAACAGAGGGGCTAAGCCTTGATACTGGGTTGTTGGCCAATATTCATAGAAAACGAAGGGGTTGGAAACTAATTTAGATCCTACATAAATACGAATTTACTTTGAAATAAAATCCTTTAATATATAAACTACGAGAAAATTATACACTAAATGATTAGTTAACAATCTATTTAAATGAACAGACATCGTTCTTTCATTAATTTGAATTAAATTATTAATTTATTGTATATAGCAATATTTTAAACTTTGACCACATTCAAAACGGGTGTCTACCCGTAACCGATTGAATCGTATCTTTGAATACTTCACTTAACATCTGGCCATTTCTTTTATAAGAGTGGAAGGATTTATAAGAACTTATTCGAAGAATTTTTTTTTAAATAAACTGAAGATCACGAAAAATATACAAGTCTTTCAAGACTAATTTTAATATTTTATACGCTTTAATTTCTGTGAAAGCCGACGTCTTGAAAGGATTAATAGGAAAAAGGAGGTTGATGGAAAGGCAACGAAAGATCCTTATCAAGAAATAGTTTCTTGTGCTATTCAACACAATAAAATTATTGAGTTACGTAAAATTAGTACACTAACTTTACTCTATCTTTTTATTGTGAATCATGTTTTTTATTTTATATTCTTCTTCCAATTTATAGATTTTATGAAAACATAAATAAAACTTACAGTGACTCGTTTTTCTTCATTATGGGTCTAAACATGATTATCATGAGTTTTAGTGGAGTTTTGGTAATGATTTTTTATTTATCTCTTATTTTTAATAAAACAGCATAGCATTAGTAGAAAATTATCTAGTCTTATCGAGACATCCTTAACTTATTTAACGAGACAATTTATCACAATGTGTTGTAATAGATTAATAGAATATCCCGAAGGGCACAGATCTTGATCAGACGTAAAATAGATAAATAAGTTATATTTTATGCACTAAAAAGATATTGCAACTGCGAACAATAATATATTTTATATATAAAGGCCGCTACAGGCAAAAAGAAAAAGTTACAGACACAGGAACATCTATAAGAATAACATTAGTTGAGTATATCTACATATATGAAGAACAGGAATAGATACAAAGAATAAGCGCCTTACTGTTCCTGTTCTTAATGTATATAGATATACTCAACTAATGTTAATCTTATATCTGTTCCTGTTCTTTTTCTTTTTGCCTGTAGGGGCTTTTATGTAGAAAGGAAAGATATATAAATATAACTTTCTCACGTGCCACGTGACTTTGCTATAAGTTTGAGCGATGGTGTTCTCTGAGCCACCTCCCAGAATTGAAACTTTTAACAAATATAAAATGTATTAAGTTATTTATAGTGAGAAGAATTTTTTTTAATTATGACTTTCTTTATTTATGTGACAAAATTTCAAGTTAAAAATCCTTAAATAATCATAAACTATGCCCATAACTATAGTAATAAAAAGAAAAATTTAACTATAATATATTTTAATAAATGCCATTGTAATGTTACAATACCAATATGATTGAAAAAAATATTGTTTACTCTCAGACAATATTAAAATGGGGACAGTTCTACGAGATGATAAGATCTGGAATGTTTACAGCAGCTCAATTGTTCCATTTATTTTACTATAGTCTTCAAGGCCAAACTCTGATGGACCAAAGTCTTAAGATAAGCGATTGCATGTAATTACAAAGGTTGAATAATCATTATAAAGAATTTTAGATTTTTTAATTTTAATAGTCTACGGTGGCACTAATTGCAGATATAATTCAAAATGGTATACAACATCGATAAAAACCCAAAAAATAATGGCTATAATGATTATGCGAAGCCTCAAACCGTTTAAACTCACTGCAAAAGTTTTTATTATGTCATTGCCAAACTTTACAGCGGTATTAATTAATTTTTCAGTATGCTTCATAGTGCAATTTGAAATGTAAGTATTATAATTGAAATATTTTTTTACTTTTTCAGGTAACGAAAACTTCTATGTCTTATTTCACAGTTCTAAAATCTTCTAAATAAGCAATATACCAATATAGCAAATGAAATAATAGAATTACATATTTTTGTACCAATATTCAATATATATACATATATTTGTTAATATAGATTTATAATTTCATTAAAATTATGAATAAAAATATCTTTTGATTCTATTGTACGCATGACACATTGTGAATGAAAAATAAAGGTATTGAAATTATCTAAAGTAAATATGTTATATTAAAATCGGTCAGTTATAATTTTTTTAAGATTCATTCCATGGTCTTGTAAGTAATAAAAATTCATTACTTTTTGCAAAAAATAGTTTTTTTAAAAAAAAAAAAGGGATTCCAGATCAACTTTGGAGGTCTCAAAAGAGTCGTGAAGAGTGCATCATTTGAAGCTAAGCAGTTGCGATGCCACCCCATGAAAGCGAGAAAGACACTCGCGGAAAAAATTTCCGCAAACTTCTCAAGGGATTTTGTCTCAACCGTTCCTTCACATGTAAAGCAGCCTGATACAAGCACCTCTGTAAAATGTTACATGTACTTACTTTGTTTATAAACACACCGTAGAACTCCATCTCTATAAGGGCCATGACAGCTAAAAATCTGGTATAGAGCATTAGCATGACAGCTATGACTATAGACAATGGGACTATGGGCTATGACACCTAAAAGGGCGTAGGCACACAAGATTAGCATTGGTTAGTATATCTATAGATCTGAGGAACAAGATCTTGTGTGTTGTGTTTAGAGCTATATAGATATACTAACCAATGCTAATCTTGTGTGCGGTACGGCCCTAATTACAACCGCGAGTGGGAACATAAATAGTGCGACGTTAAGGACTTTCAGTACAAGTATTAGCCGAAAGCAGTTTTAAAAATTAAAAAACATACCTTTTATTGACACCATTTTTGAAGTTTTTCATTTTATTTAATCGCTTAACTTCAAATATTGCACGATAATACAATAATTCCATGAATCTTTATCATCCTCCAAAATTACTCTGTGACCGCTCTCTAATATAAAAATTCCAGTAAAAGAAATCGCTTTTTTTTAAAAAGGTCACTTCAAGACTATGGATTACGAAATGAATTTTACAAAAATTATTGATAAATAAAAAATAGCGTTTTAGTACGTTCTTATTTTTATACATTATAACTAATTAAACAATTTTAATATAATATCTGCTTTTGTAGATAATTTTAATACCTTTATTTTTTATTCTCAATTTTTTTTATCCAATTCTTAGTTTCATCGTAAGCAAAAAACTATTTTTTGGTAAATCGTTTAAACGTTTAAGCGTTTTTTTGGAAATAAAGGAGGACTCAAAATTACACTCAAACATACAGACTAATAAGGGGAACCCAAGATGTCCTGGAAACCGATTTTGATGAAACTTTACAGAGACATTCTTTGATCGAAAATATCCGATACGTTTCTCGTATTTTAGTCAAATGTGTCCTAGGGTCCGAGTTAATGCCCATTTAATCAGAATATATGATTAATCATGGTTTTCTTAAAACCTTTATTGTAAGGCCAATATATCTCGTTGAGAATATTACGAAAAAGATATCAAAAGTGTAGATAATAAGCTTCCACTTGCATTTTTAAACGAGCAATTACCTCTTTTCGTTCAAAAATTATGAAGATCGAACATCGAGTTAATTTTAGATGCATTTTTCAACTGAAGTAAACTAGGTAGTGCACGTTGTGTTATCGTAACTGGTGACATTGGTGGTAATGCTTTTATACATCAGGTAATGATAAAAATAGTACCATATTATTAAAAATGTATTTGCCAATTTGTGTCAATAATCAATCCAATAAAAACAGTATACAATTCTATGTTATATCAATTTAATGTTATTAAATAATATTAAAAAAAATCTTACAATTTTACTGTTATTTAAAGATTTCCTGAGTAATTGAAAAGAGATTTATCGATAAGGATATCATCTAGAAAAACTGATGGATGCACAAAACGTAGATTTGAAACTTGGATTGGTGGCTCTATTTTAGCTTCAATGGGAACTTTCCAATAAATCTGGATATAAAGTGAAGCATACGAATAAAGTGAAAAAGGCAAGTAGGAAGAATGTGTCCGGGAAATTAGTATTATGGCTTACGATTATTGAAACACCAGAAATACGTGAAAGATTAATCTTGTAGCCTATGACTCAATAGCTTATAGTTTGAAGTATGCAATTATTTAATTGTTAATCAAATTAATTATTAATTATTAATCAAATTAGTACAAAGTTTTATATTTAATAATTTTTGTAACAATTTTTTTTATCTTAAAAACTTTATATTTTACTTCATTTTATAATATCAAAGATTTTGCGAATATAAAAATAATTTAAACATTTATGGCTTACTGTACAGTAATACTGAAACAATCAATATTTTACAAGTATGGTCCCCAACCAATATACATTTGACAAAGATTGTCTATACTAATAGCATCCAAAATTAAGTGATTCACTTGACCTTCGACACTAAGATATAAAGTCAACGCTTCTAGTCGTTTTCCTCGAGTACCCACCATACCCTTTAGTCGGTCTTCTATACTTTTAATGTGCTCCACAGCCTATACTTAAAGAAAGTTATAAATTAAAATAAAAAAAACGAAACTTTTTTTAATTTTAGTACGTACCTTTTCATTTGTTTTTTCACCCGCGTCAGTCAGTTGATTTTTATTCCAACTAACCAGTGGGTCATACACAAAGGGTTTTAGCACACTGATAAGAGTACTAGCTTGTTCTCGTAAAACTTTCATTGTCGTTCGACAAGACTGCCGGAAAGGTCCTTCATACTTTAATGGTCCCATAGCTTCTACCATATTGTGAGTCAAGCGAAATGGTACTCTTTCAGGATACTCCAAAGTTTCACCCTTGAAATGAAATATACATTGATGATCAACGTTATTTACTTTCTCATTAGTAATTTAATATAAATAGTTACCCTATTGAATAAGCAGTTAAAATCTACATGAACGCAATCTCCACATTTTGAATCAATTAGAATATTTTCTCCGTGGCGATCGCCCAATCCTAATATGTATCCGACCATTGACATAACTGCTGCAGTTCGAATGTATGCCGTTCGAGCTTCGTACCTGAAATATAATACTTATCGCTTACTTCAATGTTGTTTGCATATATTGAAACGTGAAAAATTTTCTTTACAAATGAGTAAGAAGAAATTGCTTATTTCCTTTTTTTATAATTATATATAAGACCTAATTACAATTTTACTGCCTCTTGTTTAAATTAAGTAACTTATAACAAACGAAAGCAATTAATACTAACCATCCGTATGGATCAGGAAAAGCGTAATGAAACCAATCCCCAAGAACTGGAGGATGACGCGGTATGAGTTTTTCTAAAAATACCTGTCTTTTTTTTTCAATAGGATCCTTGAGCGCTGTAGATCAATAACAATATATTTTACAATTCCATTCCAAAACATTCGATATTCATTCTTTAATTATTAGAATATTTCCTTACCGCAAGTCATCGTTCGTATTTCTTTTACAGGAACTAAAATATTTCTTTCCTTATAAATTTCCATTAAAATATTTCTGTATCCAAGCAAATTTGGAACCCACTCTATCAAACCGCATTCTTCATTCAATGGTACAACACTCTAAATATTTGTCATTATTAAGCATAATTTCTTATCAAACACGTTTTTGTAGAAATTTATAATTAAACTTACATAAGTTCGAATACACAATCTTCTTCGCCGAGATTCCGGATCTTTTTGAAGGTATTTATTAACAATATCGTTAAACTCCATTAATCGAAAATCTCTACGTAAATCATCTTTTGGTTTGCACATAAATAGATAGGAATTTCCATCGGATCCTCTTAAAGCAATACGTCGAGGACGTTGAAGTGACGGCATTACAGCTACTTGATCCTCAATACCGACTATACTTACCCAATTGCTGTAAAATTAATACTACTATAACTTGATACTTATATTTATAAGCTATGTTAATAATTGAGCTACTATTTTCTTCAAAATTAATTATTATTTTTATTTCATGGGTTTGATTGCATTGTATAAAAATCACAAAATCTACTCTTCGATGTAGTTGGCGTAAAGTCGCACTCTGCGCATTGTACCCATTTTGAAACATTTTGAAAATGTTGAAAAATGCAATTTTACTCTCTCAGCATTGAAAAATAGTGTTCGCATCTCGGGCATAAAACTTTACACCCTTGTGTGATTCCAGATCACTCGAACTGATTTCGCCGGTCCTCGGGTGCAGCGATCACATGTGGGTGTAAATTTTTACACCTATGATACGAAAAGTACATTTCTAATAGCGATAACAATTTAATATTAAATCCCTAAACGATATTCAACTATCATTTGATTATAAAAAAGTTAATTGAAATTTTATTAAAACAAGTCAAATTGAATTGCTAAGTTAATGAAAATGAATATTACGGCGCAAAAGGGTTATGCTGCTCCATGGATGCACCTTTCATTGGTAAATGAAGCTGTCTGAACTTTGAAGTTGGCATCATTATTGGACCGAACTCAGGATCAGATAATAATCTCATTAAAGATCTTGATAATTGATATACAGTTGTGATTTGTACTGTCTAAAATGAATTACGAATATAAATAAGAAATAAAAATGTATGCCATTTTCTAATAAACATAATCGTTTACATACTTCAGGTATATGTTTATTTGAAAGTTCAATGAGTCTCTCCCAAAGTTTATGGAAGTAATGAAGTAATTTTAACATCTCTGTAGTCTTTAGAGCATCTCGATTAAGTATCTCCTTGCAGCATTTTTGTCGTGCAGAATATGACGACTAAAGCAAAATAATTTGTTTAGTTACTCATCAAATTACTCTTAGTAAATTATTTCACGTATACATTTAATGTAAACAATATTTCACTGTATCTCAAGTGAAAATATCTTTTATTCACAGTAAATATGTTAAAAAATTTTTAGATATATTAAAAAATTTTAAACTTTACATTGAAAACCGAAGCCATCATCCATAAACAATGCTGTGGATATGCCTTGATCAACTTTACAATAATTGTAAAAAGTGTATTTTGAACCTCTCGATTTGGGTGACAAATTCTTGATACCAATTGACTGAACGCTGTCAGCCACATAAAAATTGGAACTCTCTCAATATAAACTTCTAAAATAACAATAATTTGATTTATATGAAATATTTTTATCTAATATTTGCATTTTCTGCATGTACTATATATATATTTGATTATTAAAACCACTATTTACCTATAATTTTTGTCATTTGGCCTAATGTCTTAGCAACGGCATCGGAAGTACTATGCGCTCTAGCACGCGATGCATAATTTAACCACACAGTCAACATTCTGGGCAAAGATTGATGAATGTATTTGCAGCCACACAGTAAAGACTTTCCATAATAATTAACTATATGCGTTTGCATGTCCCTAAAATTTAAATAAATATTAGATATTATATTGTAATACAATCAATACTTATTGTTTAAAACGTGTAAATAATTTTTAATAATCCATAGCAACCTACCGTCCACTCGTTAACATACGCTCTTCGTCGGTCATCTTATCTACGACAGATTCATAATAACGAGCAATAGCAAGGCAACTTTTCTCCCATGCTCTCCAAACTTCGTGTGCCTCTTTATAATTCATCATATTGCCATTAGCATCAACATTCAAAGTTTCGTCATTGTATTTCGCCCACAATAATTTTGCCTAATTGAATAGTTTATATTGCAAATTATGTAATTATTCTTCTAAAATATTATAAATTATGGAAATGTGCTTACTTATATTCATATGTATATAACGAACCTTGGCACACTGCTTTTTTTCAACAGTAAAAGTTCTGGGATTTTCTTTTTTATATTCTGCAGCTGGTTTGAAAAATGTAGTGAGACAGCGTCTTAGTGTTATTAATGCATCTTCAAGAGATCCTTTCTGCCAATATAGTTGAGCTTGTTCAATACACAGATCTTGTGGTGGACAAGATCCGGTTCCCGATAAAATATACATATAAGCTTGTTGATACAGTCCAGCTCTGTTGAAAAATAAAAAGTTAATTAATATTTGTTCATACACATTTCTTTCTATTTCAAAAATTATTTCTGCTATTTTTTTACATACTGTCATATCGAAATAAATGGTTTTGAAAGACGAATAATAAAATAATATATGTGAACCTACTTTCTAGCAATTTTGGCACTCTTCAGCCATAATTTTCCAATTTCTTCAATAATGACAGTCTTTTCTGTGTTGGAATTAGATTGTAGTTGTACTGCTAAATCCAATATAGCTCTGCGCATTCCCAAAATAAATTCTGCACCTCGTGAAGCATTGATTAATTTATCACGTTTTTCCCATTCTTCAAATATTACCGGCAAATTTTCTAAGTCTTCCAGCATAATGGAACAGGCCTTTTGAAATTCGTTCATTATGTGCAATCTTAAAAAAGAAATTGTAGCTCGTAAACTTTGTTAATTATCTGCACCCATATATTTAAACAAATCGAATTTTTAGTGAATGAAAATTCTGAGCGATCGACGAGTACGATATTAAAACAACAATTTGAACTGTACCATAAAATACTAAAATGTAAATAAATAATTTAAAAATCATCAAAATATCTCAAAAAATAAAGTGTGACATATACTTTTGTATAGACAATATAAATATTCTTACAATTTGGAAGCATATCTTTGAATTTCAATATCAACAAACCCTAACAATCTTGTCGATATCTATTTCTTCTTGAGTTTAGTATTGCCAATACAGGTTTTTTTAAAGGAATTCTTATGAAAATTGGCTTTGTAATTAATATAAATATATGTCTTTAAAACATGCTAAACATAGGCTTGTGTTAAATTCTCAAAATTTGAAATTAAAAAATTAATAATACGTTTAAAAATAAGTTTGAATGCAGTTTTAAAAAAAAATAGGGAAAATCGATTTTCTCAAGAACAACATCCTTAGGTCAACAAATACAACTGACATTTATCTAGATATTGCTTATCGAATTATAAATAAACTTACTTCATGATATAAGTATAACTTTGTTCATAAGCACCAGGTCGAGATGATGCTGTCAATAATGATACCAGTTTTTTCTTAATTGATAAAACGTCAGGTTTTGTACGATTTTTCAAATCTTCAAGCAAATTCAATTTCACATTGTTTTTCGAAGCTGTTCCAATTTTCCCAAAATGTGCTAGTTGCCAAAAGGGTTCAGAGTCACAAATAAGAGTTTCAAGTTCTGGACTGAAAAATTTTAAATAATTAAAAAACAAATTACTCAAAGAATACACTATAATATGTAAGATTTTCCTTAATAACGAGCATATTAAGATGGATAGTCAAGTTGAATCCGGCCAACAGAATATTGTATTGCTTTACCTGTCTTCTAATACACCTTTCGTTATGTTCATGGCTGTAAAGGGCTGATCCAATCCAAGATAGCATTGAATCATACCCTGCAGATATTTTGGCTTAGGAACTGTATTTTGCAATAATCTTTCATAACAAGTAGCAGCATCCTAAAATTGTTTAAATAATATCGATTTTATGCATTTATTTATTTCATGATTTTTGTTAAGATCTTACTGCTCTAGAAATAAAAAAAAAATAAAAAATCTAAATTTCATTATACACACTGACCTGTAACTGACCACTGACTTCATGTGCTAATACTAATTGTTGAAGTGTAGGGCATTGATCTTGACTAACTAAAATACCAGATACACCATCAGGCTCCTCAAGTTGCGTATAGATTTTCTAAAACCATTATTTCAAATTTATAAATAACATAAAAATTATGATTTATATGACCTACATAAGATTTAATGTATGGTTATAGTTACAGCTAATAAACCTCCTTCGACTGATTCTGATAAGCCCTTTTTACTAGAAGTCATATGCTGCTCCAAATATATAAGTGCTCTATGATATTCGTAAGATTGATAACATCCTTGAGCCAGTAATAATTTGGGAAAATAATCACAAAACTCTGAAATTTACATTATTTATCACTAAAACTAAAATAATTCAACGCACGTGAATGTACCAAAATTAAATAGTTATTACTTTCAATTCTTTCATAATGATCATCACGAGACTTTCGTCTTTCTCTCAACCATCTTTGTAAATGATCTAAAGTTGAAAAAATCACCTGAAATACAAATTGATTTTGAATACCGAATATTATGAAAAACCATTCTTTAATATATGACTTTAGTAAACAATTCAATTGTGCTCTTTTATTAGGAGATTCTAATTTAAACAAAAATATGTTTTATGCAAATCTTTAACAGTACATAAAATCCATTTGATACTCCGTATGAGCAGCACGATTTATCGCACGAGGGAAAAATGACGGATGCGTTAAGTTGAACTTCTCACACATTGTGTCATAAAATACGGTTCAATATACATGAGCAAGAAATAGATTTCACCCTCGTGTGATCTTTTCATACTCGCTTCGAGCATGTGCAAACGTTCACACGAGCGTAAAATAACTTTATCGCATTAGTCTCGAAATGTATTATTTTAAGCGAAAAAGATAGATTAAAGGATAAGAATTCACTGAAGTACGCTAAATGAAATAATATACCGTATATTAAATAAAACTATTACCTGTAAGCAACGGACGCGTCTGGCTTCATCAGATACTCGAGTGCTGCTGGATACAGTATCAACTTGAGCTCGTAGTGGTCTATTTCGTAAAAGTTCTCTGTCAACGTGTGATTTTTCATTTGTCGCAACTACTGATAGCATTTCCGTACTTAATTTTCTAATCTCAGTAGATGTACCCTTCGACACTACATAAGCTGCAATAATAAAGTTAATATTAATAGTCTTCGATTATAAATTTAAAAATCATCAAGTTGTGCGACAAAACCACATAAGCAAGTAGTTGATTTTTATCTTGTTTCAGTAAACTATACTTTGAAGTAGTACTGAATATTTCATTTGAATATAGTGTAGCTTACCAACAATGTATGGAATACAGAATGTCAAGATTTTTATACTTCTTTTAAATACTGGTCTACATGCATTTAATACATTGCTTATTGTACAGTCTTTTATATATTTGATCATGCTGACCGTCCAACAAAACGCCCACATTTCAAAAGTGGACCCTGATTCTGACCTGTTACAAAAAAATTTATAAATACTGACAAATAAGCTCAAAAGCGTATAAATTAATGCAACATGTATCAGTAACAAACCCATAAATAGGATTTGGATATTCAATGTCACTATTCGCAGTTGTAATGGTATAATGTGACGTCAGCAATGGAAAGATCATGTGTTGTGTTTTTGATGATAATTCATTCCAATATTTGCAATTTTTACCACCGGGCGAAATCTCGTACCCTCTTAATATTTCCTAAAAATTCACATATAAATGAATAAAAAGTTAATATAATAAAAATATAAAGAAATAATAAATTTATTTCTTTAAAATACGCACTTGTATTGCCAATGAAAAACAATCCATACTTTGTGTATTTTTTTGTGATTGATAATCTCTTACTAATTCACAAAACAAAGCATAAGCAAATTCTTCATTTACATCACATATGAATTTGGTATCACCTATCACAAAAATGTAAATTATTCACTTTTTGTGTGGTGAAACTTTATACAAACACATTTAATTAAATATAAATATACCTCGAGAAATTATTCTTCTCGGTAAAAGACTTGGTTCAATTGCTCCTAATTCTCCTATGCAATCGCCACTTGCAATGCAAATGCCTTCATCCTTATCTTGGCAACCAGCCATAAGTGTATCTAACAACTTTAAAATATAAATAAATCTTTTTAATTTCAGAAATCGAGTTTTTTTATGTGCTAATATAATTAAATATAATTAGAAAAATAAAAGAATTTCGTTTGTATATTTATTAAAACGGACTTTATAATTTAAAAATTTTTTACGGATCACCTCGCTAATTTTTTAATCGGAATTCCATTTAGGTTTATCAAATTTAAATAAGAATCAAATGAAATTAAATCAATTTATCTGATGAATACGTGAAGATTCAAATTATTCATAAAACAAAAAAAAATCAATGTACTCATGTTTTATCAAAACCTAGCCTTGAGGTAGAAAAAATTGAATCAATATGAGTATAGTGCTAACAGACTTACTTCTACAATAAGAGGATGAACATTAATATCGGATAATATTAAATCGTTAATATCGTCACGATTTTTTGCGAGGAACTGTTGCAAATACAAAAGCGCTTTTAATCTGACTTCATCGGTTTGATGGGTTATACGTTTGATCCATAATTTCAAATTTTCTTCCACAGTCTTTGGCCTATAAAAATATTTATAATTTTCATAACAATAGTAATAATAATAATAAAGTTGACTTGTACCGTATACATACTTATTTTGCTTAATATGATTTATTATTCGAGTAGATATATTTGGAGATACTTTCAAATCATTTATAAAGAACAAATCTGAAAGATGTTCCTCTATCAGCTCCTTATTTTTTATCAAAAGATAGTCCAACATTCCATTAGTCTCTTTTGGATAAGTTTCAAGTAGTGGTACTAAGGACATACAAATGGTTGCCAACAAAGGTCCTAATTCTCTAACAGATGTACTAACAAAAAAAAAATTAGAATTTTATAACTAAAATATAAAGTTATTTATAAATATTAAATATAAAAATGGCATAGGCACAAAAAATAGACTAAGAATCCTTGAGATCTGACTAGGCAAATGTTTATGTAAATTAATTAATCCATTAACAACCAAGACCCCGAATTTTCAACAACTTTTTCAATGCTTTTTTTCAACTAAAAAAAGGTTTGAAAAAATTTGAAAAACATCATATCGGACGTATTTTGAGTTGTTCTTTCGAATGGTGATTTTTGTTGTTAAAATACTCCTGCAAAACATTATGGCGTGTTTTTCACGAAAAATTGTTAAAAAATTTAGAAATTTTCAACTTTATGAATTTTTTTTATAAGGAAAATGCAATGACAATAATTCAAAATACTGCAAAAAAGTGCAATCGATGTTCAAATATTGCGCAAAAATTTTTTTCATGATTCTAAAATATTTTTAAAATTTCTAAATTTTTTATATAATAGTTGAAAATTTTCAAATTTTTTAACTTTTTTTCGTGAAAACAGGTCATATTTTTTTGCAGGAGAATATTAACAAAAAATCGGTATTACCATTCGAAAGAACAGCTCAAAATACGTCGGATATGATCTTTTTCAAATTTATTCAAACCTTTTTTTTAGTTGAAAAAAAGCCTTGAAAAAGATATTGAAAATTCGGAGTCTTGGTCGTTAATGGATTAATATTGAAGTTATCGCTCCTTGTTGCTGTAGTTAAAGGTGTAGAGGGCTCGAATTATCATTAGAGAACAATTAATATTTTACAGCAATATATTTATTGAAAGTAATATTTGCTACGACGTTACGATGGCCTAGTACTACTTATATGCCATCTTTATGGAATGTTTATATATCCATCTTTAACTAAAAAAATCTCATACAACTTTAAATATATGAAACTTATTTTATTGAGTTTTAGAAGTATAAGTTTCTTTTATTTGTCTAATTACTTTATTAAAGTGTTAATACAAATCTAAAAAACATAAAGAATAAATTTTTGATATTGCAAATTCGCATATACATATTTGGTACACAATATAAGTTCTGACAATTTTGAATAAGATGAAATTTATAGATTAGTTAAATTAAAAATTCATTTAGATGTAGATGGTATATAGGGACGGAATTTTCACCTGTAAAATATTTCAAAATGTTATAACTTATGAGGTGAAATATTTTCTCAATAATTTTGTATCATATAGCAGAAGAAGATTGCAGTAAAAATATAAAACGTAAGTGTAAAAATGTGAGAAAACGCTCAAGATTGGCGCCGGAATTATTTTTTTATACTAAACTTACTTTCTTAGGAAAGCATTCCAAGCATCACAGGCTAATTTTCGAAATCCTGGCCTTGTAAAATTAAGAGATGTTCTTAACGTAGCCAGAATCTTATATTTATATTGGGTAATATAATTTGGTCCCATAAAACGTATAACTTCTGCCAGTGAGGCAAGAGCGTATTGCTGCATTATTTCTTCAGAATTAAAACCAAGATTTGTATCAAAAGTAACGAGAATTCCATGTAACATTGAATTTAAATACTGAGCCTTAAATCATGAGATACACACTAAATTAAAACAATAAAGTACAAAACCAGTCATGAGTATCGTAATTTTGAACAAACATAATTGTAACTCATCAAAAAAATATAATTTAAAAAAAATTTCAATTAAAAGATTAAGATCGGTTCAAGTTACAAAATTGAAAAAAAAAAAGTAAAAAAGGAGCCTGAAACATTATTTTATGATGTGACCTATACGTAATACAAATTGCTGAAGCTGTGTAAAAACCTGAGGACCTTCTTCAACTCAAACTCATTAACTTTATATTGAATTGAATAAGTACAAAACTTTTATACAAGTTACAATCATCATGTTCAAAACCAACTTTTAATTATTACGAATCTACAGAACTAACAAGAACAGGTCACCTCCTTTGAAAAAGGAATTACAATTTAATCAGAGTTTCGGAGCTAGTACTTACGTAATTACACAGGCACACAAAATTAAAAAAGTCTCCTGTATCTAAGATCTGACTAGGCTATTCTTATCTATTTTGAATTACTGAATCTGAATCTGATCTCAGAATTGGCGCATCTAGTTAGGATTTTGAGATTAACAATTTTTTTTTACTATTTTGGTAAGTTGTATTATATAGTAGATACATTCTTTAAAAACCAGTTTGAATCGGGTCCATATAATATTTTGTCTCCAAGATACGCCAATTTAAAGTTCCAAAGCGTATCTCAAGAGCAAAGAGATTTGAACAAACAGTTCTGGCTTTGAATTCTTGTGAACTTTAAATTGAATTTTGAAGGGTGTGTTGAGCACTATAAAATTCTACTTACCAAAATAAGCCAAAAAATTTTTATTTACGCAGTATAACACGAAATTCTTATAATATAAGATATCTGAATCCTGACGTAATGGTACAATTCTGAAGTCAGCTCCAGATTTAGTGGTTTGAAATAGATAAGAATAGTTTAGTCAGATCTCAGGTACAGGATTTAATTTTACGTGCTCGTGTTATTTTGTAATGGGCCATTATTTCCATATGTAAGTAATTTTAATTTAAATATACGTTATTTATCTTATAGCTCGGAGATTGTGACCTTTCCTTATAAACAGATTTAAACACGTAAATGAATTTATCAACATCTTACAATTTCATTTTGTGATTTGAAACTAGCGCTTTGCAGTTCATCATATTTTGAAAGAAACTGTAGGTGCTTAAGAACCTTCTCTTTCTGGGAGTGAAAATGCAACATAAGTTCACTAATTATGAGCTGTAAATATAATTAAAATAAATACAATTTGAAACCAAACTATTTAAAAATTATTAATTGATCTACTATAAAAATTTACCGTAAAAGAATTTGCCGTTAAGACAGGTATACTAGTTTGAGTTATACTAGAAACAAGTTTAAATATTTCTATACCATCTTCAATACTTTCGAATAAGAAAACACGGCAGCATATATGCTAAAACATACATTGCCATAAGTATAAGTTTATAAAAATATTAAAAAAAAATTAACTTACTTGAAAGTAAGATTTGAACATTTCGTTTTCATCTGCATTAATCAATTCTGCTATGTCATGAAATAAGGTTATAGCTTTTCGATATTTTATTATTTGAGGCAATAAGAAACTAACAGCATAATATCCATCTTTGCGCAGTAATTGTCGAGATCCTTGATAGCCCATACATTTAGCTACTCTATGCACTGTCGTTGACATGTTGTAGTCGTGATTAATTCTATTGTACACTGCTAGTGCCATCATTAACTAGAGAATTGTAAATGTATTGTATTAGTAATAAGCTATGTATATGATATATATTAGTGTATGATATTACGATACAATTGTGCGATGTAGGTAATTCATGCACGAGTACAGATTGTCGCCCGAGCGAAGCGAAGTTGACAAAAGTACGAGTGCATGGATCACGTACGCACACTTGTATCGTATACTATTTTCTTTAATTCGATGATCAAAATTTATTCTTGATATTTTTTCACAGCATGAGTAAAATTTTATTTTACGCCCTCGTTAGCTTGTGTAAGATACTACACTATAGGTACAAATTAGAGGGCGAAGGAGATTATCTCGACGAGGGTGACAAGCACACCAGTTGAGATAATTTCCTTCGCCACTAATTGCGTAATGTACTATTTTATAACTGAGTGCGTAAAACTTGACTTTATATGCCTATTTAGTGAGCCTAAAATACTCAATTTTTTCACTAGTGCGTAAAGTAATCACTTTACAGACTCGTCAAAAGATGGGTACTTTAAGCACGCTAAATAAGGTGAATGTCCCAATTTCTACTCACGTCCATATTTCTACTCATTTAGTCTTTTTTATGTTATTAAAAATATCAAACGTATTTCTAAATCATTCAAATATTTGCAGACATATTTAATCAATTAAAAAGAACTAATTATAAGATTATGAAGTAAATACAACACCTATTACAAAAGCAAGACTATGTGAGTAGAAATAGGGCTTAAGTGAGTAGAAATTGGGACATTCACCTTAGTCATCTTAGGTCGAATTTTACTCACTTACTTATAAAATATAGCTTTTTTAACACATGCATGGAACATACCCTTTTTCGTGCCTATTATCAGTGCGGAAAGTGCATATTCGCACACTAGTGTGTAAAGTGCATTACTTTCCACACTCTTGTGCGAATACATATACTTTCTGCACTTGTAAAAAAAAGTATCATGTATGACACGTGCGGAACGCTATTCCACTCGTGTGAAGATTGACACACTCATGGAATAGCTCTCCTTCCGCACAAATACAATGTTATACAATGCACTAAAACGCAACACGTGCGAAAAACACCTACTTTACGCACTAGTTGCGTAATGTACTATTAGCATATATAAAATAAATTTTGTGTGTAAAATCAATTCGGCGTATATAGACTAAATTTTATGCACTCGTTAGGAATAATATTATATACAACTAGTGCGCAAATCATTCACTATTTTCGTAATGTACAATCAAGCCTACCTTTATAAAATCTCTTTTGTAGCGAATGTACATTGTTCGTAAGGAAACCTTTTGATACAATGCAACCTCTCTATACGCATCAGTAGCTATAGCAACTGCTAAAAATGAAGATTTGGCGTGAAGGATTGTAATGATAAAAATGTTAAGGCATCTTCTCTCAGTTAAATGTGAGTCAATGCTGGAAAAAAATTGTTCGGTATAAATTTACTTAAATCAAATCAATCCTTTTATATTTTATTAATGAAAAATTTAAATTCAATTTTAATAAATTATTTTATTACCAAGCTGCATTTTTAGCAGCAAGTAGCAAAGTTTCATGTAATGATTGATTTGAAGTATCCAGTGCTTCATTCAAAACCACCATAAATCTATCCAAAACGATTGTTACTAATTCTAGAAGATCTGTTGGTATGTCATCTTGAAATAACTTCTTCGGTATCGATGTATTAATACGGTTAATTAAAATAAATCTAATTGCTTCACCAAAATTCCTACGAATATCTTCATCGTTATCTTGAACATACACTAACCATTTCTGAGCTAATGAATTACTGTTAAAGGATTTAATGTGATTTGAAAATCTAATCATATTTTTAGACATGTTCAGTCGAACTGTTTTGGAAGTAGAATCGATAAGTTCAAAAAAAGAATTAAAATATGTTTCAAATTTTGAAGAAACCACTTTTGGGGTAGTCATATTTTTAAATTGAGGATTATCACAGAATGTACATTTGATTGTCCAGCTTTCAAACTCCATTGAATCTCTGTCAAATACATTGTTAGAATTACTTAATAATAATATAGAAACAAATTATATGTGTTGTTCCAAAATTATTCAAATAGTCTTACCTTACGATTGCACCATCTCCTGAAACTATACAAGCCAGTTGACCAATAACATTGGCAAGAGCATCATAGAGTAAAGCTTTTTGAGCATTATACGCAGGTATAAGAATTCTTTCCATAATAGCGTCAAAATTGATATTTTCATCCATTAGTAACATAGGACAATTCCTTTGGGGATAAAATGAAATTATTTCCAATCTATTAATTGATTAAAAAATAAAATTAATTATTTATATACTTACATAACACTAGCAACCCCCAGTTCCATTTCACAACTAGATATACATAGATTCAATACATGTAAGCGTTCACGTCCTTTACCATATCTGCTTATAGAATTAAGACACTTAACTTTTGTTACAAAATCCAACGATTTAGCATTTGCAAGATGAGTTTTTGTGATTTTGGAAGTTATTGCATTAGCATCAAGCCATGGTAGCATTAATATATTTTGGATTTCAGTTTTATCTACCTCTCTAATAGAAATAAGCAGAGTATAAATCTCAAAAATTATTTTATGATGTTGGTAATTATTATTAGCTAAAGCTTTAAAAAATTGTAAATTTATAGTGTCGATATCAGTGCCAATTAGATTTAGAGAAATATTTCGTTGAGAGAATTGATCATCCAATAAATTACTTAAACGAAAAAAATTTAGAATTTCTTCATATTTTTCCAATTGTAAATTTTTGTAAAACGTATCTTTCAATGCTGTCCATAATTTGCTGATATGATGAAGATCAGTGGATTCAATACCTAATATATTGTTTTCAACTTCTTGGACAATAAAGCAAATAATTACTTTCATAAATTTCTAAAATGAAACAATATTACAGAATTATTAAAAAGATCTTTTTCACTCATGTATGTATTGACATACCTGGCACTTGTTAAAATAAGTTAAGAAGTTTTCAATTTCAAATTCTTTGTAGAATTTTGGGACTTTATTTAACTGACTATAAATTTTCTTACATGTTTCAACTTCAAGTTCTTCGGATTCTACAAATAGCATAAAAGTAAAATTAAAAAATTATACAAATAACTACAAGTGTTATATGTATATTTTATATACTTACTAATAATAGTGCGCTCTATTAGCATAGAAAGGATTTCAAAATAAAAACTGATATGAGCTGGATCATCTATTAATAATACTAATTTCTTCAAAGTTGTTGCATGTTCCTGACATGTATTAAATGAAATAACACCTCTCTCATTCCAATCTGATAAAGATTTTATAATTTCTGTGGCATAAGATATTATACTTTGTTTATCCTAAAATTATTTAATGTTTGCAAATCATTATTTGTTATATAGAATGGAATTCAAATAAAAATGTTATTCCATAAATTAATTTTATATTGATTAAGTATCTCTTACATTATCATTTAATAAATGATAATTAATCAGCTCAATACAAATGTGCAATCCAATAAGCTTTGCTTCAGGATCTGAATATACTATAGTTTCTAGAAGTAGATTCTTAAGTCTATCGCTAGGCCACATAGAAACATCTGACTCTGCTATAATCTGCAAGTATTTTTTTTTTAATATTTTGTAATAATAAAATATTATTTTTATTTTACCTTTAAAATAGATATTTGAAACAATGAAATATCTTCAAAATTTACTGTCACTGAAAATAGTGTTAGTTCTATATCATCTATCGCACTTAAATCAGCCTGAAATCTAACTAATTTCAGCTCTCTGGTTTCTTTAGTGTTTCTGCTAAAATCAAGTAAATCTGCAATGTACAAATTAAAAATTAAATATTAATAGCAAAATCAAAGAAAATTTACTTCTTATAATATCTTACCATTAAGAATATTTAGGTATTCAGAAGTAATAATTTGATGCATTTCCAAATTAAGTCGGCACAAAATTCGCACCATGCATATTTGTATATCAATAATTTTTTTTAATGATGCACTATTTACAGGAACATTTATTAAATAAAACATTGCTCCAAACAACCATGTTGTAAAAGCTAAAAATAATTAATTTATTATGTGACTTAATATTTAACAAACTATATTAATAAATTATAAAATGATTTAAATTTATTTATTATTTAAAGTTTTTAAATATTCTTTACCTATATATTTCCGCTCTACATCTTTAGTTATAGGAGTATGTGATATTGGAGGCACTAATATAGTCAAATTATTAAATCTGCATAATAGCGAATCTAAAAGCGGGTACAAACTTTCTTGATTATAGGGGGTTTTTTTATCATCTAATGTAGAAAAAACGGCCATGATAGTGTTGTTCATAAATCTCCATATTTGGCAATCGTATTGCAAACTAAAATATTCCAAATTACTTACAATTAGTACAAATATATTTTTTTCTCCGATAAGTAAATTTTCAATACCTTTTTTCATAAGTTGAATCAGGATTTGTTTCCTGAGAAGTCTCATTCAATTCCATATTAACTTTTCATGTATTTCAATTTTACTAAATGTTGATTGTATAATTAGTAATGATAAGTATACTCCATTTCTATAAAATAAAAAATTATTTTTATTTATTTAATTTTGATTTAAACATATCTTAGATTAGAGTTCAGTAGACGAAATTGTAGACTGTTATACCAATTTTTATAAATGTTCAAGAATTTTAGAGAACATCATGTAGATGAAATAACAAATGGATTATATAGAACTTTACCAACTCACATCACTGATAACACTAATGAGTACACAAAATTCACACGTAAGTGCATAATATTAAGAATTAGCCATAAAACTTCAACTTAAAAATGTAAATAATAAGTAAATATATTACAAAAATGTAATGTTATGTTACATATGGGTTACCGGCACTATTTGTACAATTTACGCGCGCATCCAACAGAGCTTACGCTATAGCTATAGCTGCTTCTGAAGCTATAGATCTTATGATTCTGGCTGGCGTATACAGAACTATATAGTGGAATGCTATTTGCCGCCGCTATATAGTTTTAGTAGAAATGAAGAGATGATTTGTACATCTACATATTCTGCAGTATATATAATATATATTCTATATATGTATAGTTGGCAGCATATAGCTGAGCAGCAGCATTGCGGGAACCATTGAAGTCGTAATAGAAAAATCACGTTCTGTCCTGTCACTTCCATCATAATATTTTTATTTGGTAAGCAGTTCTGAATTAATAAAATTATAGAACTACAAAATATGAAACAAATAAGTAATACTTGATTTTTTCGTATGTTTTTTTGAGATCTAAATGTATATAATTTTTTGCAATTATTGTAAAGTCGTACAATAAAATATCTAAGTAACTATATTTTTATACATATATATTTTGAACAAAATAGTTTATAGTTGCGTTCGATTATCGTATCTATAACCGGTGATTGGTGAGTAAGGACTTAAGGAGGTACGTGCATGTGTAATGCAATTATATTTATTTGTAATCCTTATGCTTATACCACTGGGAGTATCAAATAGAAAACACTAGGTATTTTAAATGCAATATTATTACTGAACAAAGTATACACATGTCATGCATTTAACTTTAAATATTATCATTATTTGCAAATGATTTTACAAATCATTCTTATTTTAATATTAAGCAAATAATTGTTAAAATTATTAAAAAATAAATCATTGAAGTTTTGGTATGCTTAATGTTTTTTATTGCACCTTTTTTTATAAGATTTTCAATTTCACATATAAATTTTATGAATTTGCAATATTTATTTTAATAATGAAAAATAAAATTTCTGGGAAATAGTGGAATAAAGTAACATATATATAATGCTTGAGCTTGTACTTTTTTAAATATCTATTCATCAAGACAGTAGAAAACTAACAATATTGATACAGATAATTAAGTAACTATTATTAAAAGGAAATATAATTTTATGTAAAATTATAATTTATATTTTATTTTAAAAAATTTTCACAATGACTGATTAAAATATAATATAATTTTAAAAATTGTGAAAATTTGGCTTATTGTCTTAAAACTGTTTCTAACACATTCAGTTGTACCATAAGTTACATATAAAAATAGAATTAGATGTATATTGAAACTTATTTTAATCCTTAGATATATGTATGTACAGTCATACATAATGCAGGACAAATAATTTAAAAGCCAATACAAAATCAAGGAATGATTTAATTATAAATTACATATTAATCAAAATATTGCGCTCGATATTCACCATGTAAAGTAAGGCAGAGATAGTAAAATTATTTATTTGTACAAATTGTCTGCTAAAATTCGATTTAAGTTTTTTACATGATTATTTTTTACGTGCACGTACGTTTTCGCCTAAATTATATGAATATCAAAATTTTTTACGAAAATTGTATAAATAAAAATTCCTATTCCACATGATGTCAATCGTCATCAGTGAATCCGTTAGTTACACCGTTTTTAGTAGGAGATAAAGCTATCGATTTGTTGTGTTCTATTCCTAATATCATCTTCAATAACTTCAGAACGCCCTTTTTCTCTGTACTTTCATTGTCTGAAAAATTAATATTATGATTAGTTGTATACTAAAAGAAATATGTATCTATAAATTAAAATTAATTTACCTTCGTGCCCGGTAATTTTCTTTTCTAGATTCAGTTTTTCTTGTGCTATTTTATACATTCCCTCTTCTATGGTGTTCTTGCATAATAATCTTATTACTCGTACGGGTCTATAACAAATAAAAATTGTTGTTAATATTATATGAAATTTATTTTATAAATAATTAATTTTGGAATAAATATTTCCTACTTCTTTTGTCCAACTCTGTGGCACCGATCTTCTGCTTGCTTATCATTATATGGATTAAAATCGATGTCATGAATTATCACTGTATCCGCAGAAGTTAAATTAATACCTAATCCACCTGCCCTTGTAGATAATAAAAAGATAAATATTTCAGAGTCCTCGGTAAATTCATCTATTAAGTCTTGTCTCTCCATAACTGGTGTTTGACCATCTAGCCTTAAAAATGCAAATAAAGTTAATCATAAAGTTAAAAATTTTTTAACTTAATTTAATTTAATTTATTGGGATTTAACTCTTACCGAAGGTACCTATGACCCCTAATTGTTAAATATTCTTCTAAAATATCTAAAACCATAGTAAATTGACTAAATATTAGAACTCTATGACCTTCATTTTTTAAATCAGGTAAAAGTTCATCGAGTTTTTTTAATTTTCCAGATTCAGGTATTAAATCTTGTGGCAGACCAAATCCAGCTATACTTTTATAAGTTCGTGAAAGCTGATATATTTTATAATCAGACATCCACAATAAATCTTCAAATGCGTATTGCGCATTTTTTTGTTTCCAACCAGATTCACCTATTAGCCTCTTAGAAATAGTCTGTAAAATAATATAAAATAATGTAATTTATGCATAAATACTTATAATTTTTAAACAGAATACATCATCAAATTTATACAAACCCGTAACTTATCTTCTTCATAATAACTTTGTAGAAGAAGGGGATGATTTGCAAGTTTGCGTAACTGCATCATCATTCCAAGACCGTCAACTTCTTGATTTTCGTTGGCTTCAGCAGAAAACCTAGCAACTAACTTTTTATAGGTTTTTTCTTGCTTTTTAACCATAGGACATAGTATCACTTCATCACTTTTTGGAGGCATATCTTTTAAAACATCACATTTAAGACGACGTAAAACAAAAGGTTTCATAATTTCCTTAGCATTTTTAACTTGCTGCTCTTCAAAAAGCGGTTTATCTGCACTAGATTTATTAGCATTTACTTTCTAAAATGAATAAATAATTTATAATAATATTTCAATTAAGTAAAGAAATACAATGAATATTGGAATTACATAAGCTTATTGTTAACTTTAATTCCATTATTTATTTTGTATTTTAATGATACAGGATAAATCCATTAACTCCTTACAGGATTTTTTGAGAAAAGACTTTTCAAGTCATTTTGTTTTCCAGCAAATATAGATGGCATAACAAACATTAGTAAAGACATTAGTTCTAATAAATTATTTTGTAATGGGGTACCAGTAAGAAGAATTCTATGTTGAGCCTGAAAAATGTGTTAAAATTTACATTTATTGTATCTATTAAAAAAATTTTCTTACGAATTTGATATTATACTTACATTAATTTTAATTAAATTTTCGTATCTTATTGTACTCATATTTTTTAGCATGTGCGCTTCGTCAAATATAACATATTTTAAAGGCATAGCGCGAAACAATTGACGTTCCATTGGTGTACTACTGACAAGATTGTACGTTGTCAATATAACATCAACATCATCTAAATCCCCACTGCGCCATCCAGCTCTTATTAGTTTACGTTCTTCTTGTGACCCGTAATACTTAACAGAATTGAGACTAGGTGACCATCGTCCTAATTCATTGCTCCAATTTTCTAGAAACGCAATATAAAATAATATCGAACTATTCGAAGTTTATTTTAATTAATAAAATATTATTTACCCATAGTTGAACTAGGCACAATAATTAAATGAGGACCATCTTTTTCGTCGATAAGTCCTGCTTCTTTAAGATAAGTCAGAAAAGCAATGACCTGCACTGTTTTTCCTAATCCCATCTCATCAGCAAGAATCCCATTGACTTTTTGTACATGCATCACAGCCAACCAATTCAAGCCAACCATTTGATAAGGTGCTAATGTTAAACCTGGAGCTATACCTTTTGGTTGTTCTTTTATAGTTGCTGAACCATCAAATATTGCTTTTTCCATGTTTGCTGATAGCCGAAGACATTTTTTCATGAGATTACCTATTACATTTCTAGTTTGTATTAAATCCTAAAAAATATGGAACATTTAATATATTATGCAATCATATGAATAATTTTTTTATTAATATTACATTACTAAAATAACAATTGAATCTTAATATTACACAGTTATTCCATAATATTACAAATCAATAGTCACTGAAAATTACACGTATCAACAAACCTGTGCAGCATTTAGAAGTTCTGCATCTAAGAACTTTATATTTTGAAACTTTCTAACTAAGTCTTTCCAATCATTAAAAGGTCTAGCTTCAAGTATTGCATTAACCTTCTTTTGAGAACACTGATTCATTAACAGTAATTCAGTAGGTAATGCATTTTGCATGAATTCTAATACTGCCTTCTTATCACCACTTAAAGTATTCGATATTTCTACATCAGAGTCATCATCGCTAGAAAATAAGATACAGATAACAAAGAAATACAAGAAAGAGAAAGTATTAAAAGGTTTTTTAGTCACCTATCAAAAACTTTATTTTTACTATAACTTCCATCATCTGAATCCACATCATCATCCTCATCACTGTCATATTTTTTACGTTTATGTTTTTTAGTTTTCTTGGTTTTTTCAGGAGGCCTTTTACGATTTTCTTGAAGTTTTTCTTTAGCTAATTCTTTATCCCAATTTGAATTATGAAGTACATTTTGAATATGCTGTGTGAATATAAATAAATCAAAATTAAAATTAAGAAATTGATGTGTAGCATAAAAATAGTAAATATTATTCAAAACAAACATACTATATTTTCTAAATGTGGAAATAAATTGGTCAGGTACTTGAGTTTCTCTTCTTTCTCTTTAAGTTCAAAACTTTTTTCTGAGCCGGACACTGACATTGATCCCTTGGCTGAATCTTCTCCATCACTGTCACTATCTACAATACGATTAACAGGCTTTCGGCGTACTTCTGGAGCAGCTATATTACTATCTTCATCGGCTAAATTAAAATATAATTTCATAGTAAATTTCATTATCATATATTTGAACCCCAATTGAAAAAATATTAGATAACAGTCAGAAATTATGAGATTAAAATAAACAAAATGCGATTTTTAAAAAAGTACGAAAAAAACTTTGTTGAGAAACTATTTTCTTTAAAAAAGAACAAACTATACTTATATATTAACCAACTTTTTCAATATTTCTTGCAATCCTTTCATATTAGAAAAAGGGAGCACTGCAGCATCACGTCAAGATAATCGAACAAATAACAACGAAAATCGAACATATCACTCTATTCGTCAAAAACATATGTATTTTGAAAATGTAATCAAAACAAAGATACCTATACTTTTCGATCGAAAAAATCAAGGAATTTACAAGGAAAAGTTAAGCATTCTCATCCAGCATTCACGCGAGCCATTAGCGCTGCTCCGCTCGAAAAGCGTTATAATAAGAGCTTGAACAATGAAAAGCAGAATACTTACACGTGAACATTTTCTTAACTGGCTTCCTTTGAAAGCGAAAATTTCTCAGATCCTTGATCAAACTCGGACTGTCTGGGTCCGTTTTTTTAATAATCGAATTGGACATTGCATTCAAGCTGCGGCAGCAGCACGACGACGACGACGCTGACCGCTTAGGCACATCTTTATTGGACGTTGATTTGGCGTATAACCTCGATTCCAAGAGACGAAGAGAGAGAAGATGTGTTTCGCGTTCTCTTCCTCGTTTTTTCGCTCTCCCGTGTCTGCTGATGCCGCTGATGCTGCTGATGGCTTGACTATTATCTGGCTGCTCTGGCTGGCAGGTGTTATGAGTGCGCGGGAGATAGAGCGGAGCAACAACTGTCTAAGGGTACATTCATGATGAAAACGAAGCTACAACTACAAACTATATCGCCTTCCGACTCTTCCGAGCATTTCTCTATGCAGACATGTATATCTGTATATAGCGCCAAGATGTAAGACAACCGAGGCGTCGCAAAGTGCAAACTCGATTTTCACTATGAATTCGCCTTAAAACTTTTCGACCTTTCTGCCTGGTCTGCTGGGGTTCGAATTGTCTTCTCTCATAGAAAATGGAAGACTGCAGCTTGTGCAGCTGCCGAGTGTAGCGGGTATATATATCTTACGATGCTGTACGAAGGCGATACTATTACTAAGATAATACAAGGCGTACTTACAGGAAAAATTTATAGCTTTCGTGATGCAAAAAATCACGCACGCGCACTTTTCTGGCGTACTTATTCTTATAAACATTTTTTATAGAAATTCAAATATGTAATTCCTTAGAAAAATATTTTTTAATTTTCCAAATAATAATAGGTTTAGAACCCACGTCCCGCTGACCGTTTACGTTGTAGTAGAGTTACTAATCTCTGGTTGTAGAATTGTTAGTGTACATTTCTGAGTTTTGGCAAAGGTTAACTAACATCAACTATATACCTATGATATTAGTGAAAAAAGTATATATTTATTTAAAATGTTTCACTTTATCTTTGACATAAAAATTTTGAAATTAATTTAATTTATTTTTAATAAAGTAATAGCTAAATAATAATTATTTTATAAAAATTAATATTTTATTTTATACATAATCACAAATAATACAACATAATTTTATATACAACATAATAATACAACTTAATTTTAACGTCTTTAAATTATTACTAATACATATAAAAGTAAACAAAAATCTTACACTAAATACACTTACAACTTACTACCATAATACACACAAACTATATAATATAATGAAAATAAACTTTTTTGCACAAAATCTAGCTCACAAAATTTTCTTAGTCCAGGATCAATCTGTAACAAAAAAGAAAATACACAATTAAATTAACAAATTAAGTATAGTTCATGGAAACCATTGTGTAAAATTAAGTTACAAAAATTATACTTATTTTAAAAATAGAAAATTTAAATTAATTTTTATATTTTTTTTTCAAATAAAATAAATGGATTTATACCTATACTTATAAAGTTTTAAACAAAATTTATGATTCGATTTTACAAAGACGAACGGGAATATAGGTATATTATTTAGTTTCCTATTTTAAAAAAATTTCAACAATACGAAAGTGTTAAATCGAATTTATTGCCTTTTATAATAATATATACATACCAATAATAATAGTATGATCCATTGTAATTATCGATTTTTAATCTTCGAAACCGCCCTATAGCGAACATTATTTCATTGATATCCATTTTTTTCATTTCAATGGTCAAATTATTAACTGGTTTGAAAATCTGAAACAATATAAAAATTAAATTTAATCTGATATAATTACATCTTATCTGATATTATTATTTAATAACACGAATTACTTCGTGAATGAAGCACATATACGTTATTCTGTAATGACAAATTAAATCTGATTTGGTATAAATAAAAGATTCCGAAAAATTAATAGTCTCTAATGGCAATAAATACGAAAAAATTTTTAGGTACTATATTCGGTAAAATGTACAATTATATACAAAAATATTAAGTATAAGTATAACTTAATTAAAATTAATTTTTAAATTTAGTAAAATAATAATTTCATACAGGGTCAATAATAATTAATAAGTAATAAAGTGATGTTTAAAGCACAGTAAAAAAATGTAAATTACTGAAACAAAATCATAATGGGGAAGTAAATCCCTTCATTTCGGAGTAAAGGTTTATCAACTAAATTTAATGCTCCGGAATCCGATAGCCATTCACATGTTATACATTATAACGACTGTGACTATATTGCATATGATCTTCTACACATAATATAAAAAATCTGTTTAAGTGTATAAGTAAATTTAACAATGAAAATTTGAAACGTAGTGTAAGATACGAAAAAATGAATGTGAAAAATAATTTTATTATATTCTGTTACCATTTTGATATAAGTAGTACGTCGAGTCCGTCGAGACGCGAGCCGTCTTTCTTGCTGAAAGTTTGTACCGTGAGTGGCCACATGCCCACATGTAGCCTTCTATACGATTCTATACCACTATACCTATAAATTATTCTACCCAAGCAATAAGCATAGACATACCTAGAGATAGTGTGGATAGAGTAACATACCACCATGTTGATTGTTGATTTTTCGTAAAGCACAAGAACCAATGACGTATAGAGTATAGACTATACAACAATATATACTGCGCATGCGTTATTAAATGCATAGGTTATACTGTTACAGTCTGTTATAGGTAGTGTGCTGTGTGAAGTATCTCGCTTACTTACTCTATTTGTATACTCTCTATGTATGGAATCAAACCTTCAGTAATCATAGTAAGCATTTTAAATCACCATATCGATAATAACATAGGTAACCATTTAAGCACATCTTCCTTATTTTTCATCACATGCTTAGAAAACAATACCAGCAATATTTATAATACCTGATAAAATATTGTGTTATGGAAACACAAGAAGACCTAATAAAATGTTTCGACGAAAAAATCCAATGGGGCTGGGACATGGTCGAGCAATTGAAACTCTTGGAGAAGGTTGAAGGTGTTGATAAATTAATTCGAAAAATTCAACAGGAAGTCAAATTTCTAAAAAAAGTAAGTAATTATAATGTATTATAAGTGCAAAAATAAGAGAATACTCTTATTTTTTATTAATCTTGTAGAATATTAATCTTGCTTAGTACATTTTGTTCGATGATTCTTATAAAGGTACGGTCCACTGGAAATGTAAAAAAAGAACATCTGCAGAGCACTAACTTGATTCATTTAAATGCGATTGTTAAGCGCCTGCTGTCTGCTAATGAACCTGTTAATGTTCTAAAACCCTTTAAATATCAAAATTCAAGATTAGAAGTGGATATTGTTTGTGGTGGAGGTTCAAGTTGGGTAAAAGTTATTGCCCGTAATGCTAAAGCTCTCACTCTTATTTCTCGTGGTAATGCAGAGTATGGACAAAAATCAGTTTTCGATCAAGCTGAATCTTATTTAAAGTGTGCAAAAAATCATCCGCATATGTATAAGCCACCAGACATTATTTTTCATTTTGCATGTGGTGTAGAAAAGCCCTTAGCACAAAAATTAGAAAATTCTTTAGGTATCATAATTGAAGGAGAGAAAATAGATGTACAAGAGGATGAAAGTAACATTGGACATGGTAAAAATTAATATTTTAATATCATTAATTAATTTTTACCTTTAAACCTTCTTACTGAAAAAATTTTTCTGTTTTAGATGAATTATTTTACTCTGAATCTGAGACTGAAGAATCTGAAGAATCTACAACAAGTAACGTCTGTGATTTATTAGAATTGAATACTAATATTGACTCAAGCGATATCACAATACTTAATTTAGATGTTTCGACTCTTCTTGCCTATGTAACGAATATGACAAATGGTTATGCTAATTTTGTATATATTGAACCATTACTTACTACACAGGCAGAATGGGAACGATGTCGTCCTATAAAACAAGTTTTAGATAATTTATTTCATAATAAGGAACTTGTTATATGTCAAACTGCATATGACAATTTTACAAACATTGTTAATTTGATTGGTGGTCCTAATGAAAGAAAGCGTGCAGATGAATTGATGAGCAGAGTTAAAATAGTTGACGATATTCCTAAAGGAAGAATTATGGAACTCAATCTTGGTGGTAAAATTAAAGTTCGTTCTAGACTTGTCTTTGCGAGTGGAGAAAATTTAAAAAGTATCACTGTTTCTGCAAATGAAGGATTTGTTCGAGCAGCTAGAATGCAGGTACAAAAATATTCCATTTTCGTTATTTATAGATCAATATTTTGTACTATATGATTTTAATGTACTTTCTGTTTAGGGAGTGGAGTGCATGGTTTTTATCCACGAACCACGTTCATTATCTGAGATAAAAGAACTCAATGCTACAAAAATTGAATTATCTTGACACAACTTAGCTTATCTAAGCCAGATCGTTTTTGCATCAAATAAATTTACTATTTCTTATACAACTGTACATAAAGGTTTTTTATATAACTATTTAATGAATTGTAATCGAGGATTATTACATTTACAATTTATTGATGATGTATTGTTTTTAAAAGTATTTATTAAATGTTAAAGATTTGTTTATTATATTAAGCATTAACACTTTTAATCAAGTAAATCGTTTGCTGTGTCTTGACTGAAACGTTCTTCTGATTCAGTTTCCAAACTTGTTTCGAATTCTAAAACAAGAGATCAATTTGTTTAATAAACCTTCCAGAGATTGAGGATTTAAAGGAAGTACATATTGCAAAATTACATCACCTGTAATGTAATTTAGAAAATGGGGATTCTTTTCTCTAGCACGTGAAATGAAATCTTTGCATATCCCGTAGTTACCAAGGGATTTGTGGCACTTGGCGCTATTCAAAAGTGCTTTAATATTGGCATCGTTGACCTTCAACGCCCACTCGCAGTCGAGAAGAGCTTTTTCGAAGAGACCAAGCTTCATGTAAGAGAGAGCTCGATTATTCCAAAGTACCGAAGAATCTTTTCTGTGCTCAACAGCTTTCGAAAAGTACGTGACAGCTTTTTCATAATTGCCTTCCTTAAAAGCAGCATTCCCTATCCTCTTGTAAGTATCGGCACGTTCGTTTCGGGCTTTTCGACTTTCAGCACGTTCATTAGCATCTTTTTCTATGCTCCGTTTAAAAGCCTCTATTGAGAATTACATTGAAAAAAATTAACTCGTATAAAAGCGATTAAATTTGTTTCTTCATTGACTACCTATTGATGTATTTAATTTATGAGTATAAAAAGTATCTTAAAACCAATGAATATTAGGTAAATATAAATAACTAAACTAAATAATTCAATTTTGCATAACTCCGAAATTCTCTTTTTTAAAACAAAACAATTTTTGCCATCATATTTTTTTGTTTTTTACATAAAAATTTTGTATGACATTTCAGTAAAATTTCTGAAAGCGAAATTACAAGATTCCTATATTGATGTTTTACATATTTTTTGTATTAATATTTTGCATTTAATCACTATTTATCTTTGTACTTCGAGTATTTTTTATATCGCTCACAACAAATCTTTTTTAAGTTAAATGAAAAATTGTCATAAATTAAATTGCCGACTTAAGTACGATATTCAACGATAACGTATAACTAAATTGTTCGTCATCCAATGTATTTGTCCTGATTTATGTTTCATGAATTTATTATAATTGATGTATTAACGTTGCGTTAAAAGTTTTGAAAAACTATTTAAAACATTAATTTAATTTTGAATATACAATATACTTATTATAAGTCATATTCAAATAATTTTAGGGCTCCCAACATTTTTAGCCGGCAATAAAATATAAATTCTTTCATTTTTTTATACAATTTTCAGTGTTTGCTTTCGCTATATCCAATCTGTTTACATGTACACTATTACATATTTGAATGCAATTATATATCGTAATTGAAAAGTTGTTGGAGATACCTACGGAACATAATCAACATATTTATAATATTTAAAATATTATACCTTGTGACATTTTGTTTGGATCTGAATCTTCTGGAGAGTACTTGTTTATTTGCGTTCGATTTGTTTTAACTTTTAGTTCCCCGATTTCAGTTATTTGGGTTTCCGTATTTTTATCCAATCTTTGGTCAGCTAACACCATTCCGCGCTCTTGTTCCTTAACATCAGTGGAAGCAAGTTTTTTTACAATTTTTTCTTAAACATATAAATATTTTCGTCAATAAGTGTAAAAAAAAAAAGTTTCATTATTTACCAACAGTCTTCTTTTTTAAAAAAAATGTTCATTACCGACTTCCGTGACCTGGTGCATAAAATTTTGAAATTCTTCTTCCGTCGTATTTTTATCCACATTATCATTCGAGAGTAGAAATTTTTTAGCTTCTTCCGACTTTATAGAAAGATCTTCCATCATTTCCACTTAAAATTATTTTAAAATACTTAATTATTTTAAATTTAAAGCAAAGTGTTTCTCAATAAGACTGTTTTCTCTCCTTCCTAACCTGTGTTCTTGTTAGCCGCATTACCATGGACACGCGCTATGCTTATAAATGGGTATTTATAATTCGATAAAACTGTCCTTTACCTTCTGATTATCAATTTACCTTATATCAGAATGCTTAGGACCTCATCATTTTATCACTTTTACCTTCTTTCATTATAATTTATATTAATTAGATAATTAAAGAACCGTATAAATATGCTAAGCAGGTTCACTGGTTTTTTCATTTTCGAGGAATTTAAAAAAAAAATTATACGTTTAAACAAGTATTATTTGTACCTGGTTGAAATTTCTAGAAGCTGTACCTTCCCAAAATCGAGAAATCTTTCCTTAAAGTTTCGACTTTTAACACGTATTCCCTATGCCAAGCCATGCGAACAGAGTCATTTTTTATTATATCATAAGAACTTTGAGGAATTTTTTTAAAAAACTAGTATATGATAAAAAAAATTGGAATAGAAATGTTATATAAAACTAAAAAAGGAAGCTCACCCTCTGGTTGGTGAGTTATAGCAATTCAAAGTTTACCGTTGCGATCAGTTTTATGTAAGGAAAGCACAGGAGGATAGAGAGAGATTTGATCTTTTGAACATTTTGGCCTGAAACTTTACCGAAACCTTCTTTAAGTATACCAAATAATGTTATGCATTAAAAATTTTGAAATTCAAAAATTCGTAACACACTTTTATCGTTTGAAAGAAAATGTGCAACATTAAAAATGGATTTTTGTTTAGTATTCTTTATTCCTATTACAAAATATGTTTGAAAGTTTAAATATATTGCATTAGTTTCTACATGTATTCAATAATATTTAGCCAAAGTTTCGAAAGATTTCATGCACATGTGTACGAGTTGAAGTCAAAAGATATTTTATTAATCCCGTTCAATCGCGCTAGTGTACAGTTCCTTTTAAAATCTAACGGATACGTATCAGTGTAAAAAGGCTATAGAGATACGGAGGAGCGCAGTAAACTTATTGTTACGACGGTAGCAAGTGAACCTCCCCAAACAGTAGAACCAATATATACATATATGCAACAACGATAAGCTTAGCTGCTTTCATAGATTTTTGTATTTAATTTGCGCGAAAACGAACTAAAAATATTATATTCTATATCCTATATAGTTACGATCATTGCATAAAAATACTTTAGTGAAAATTCATGAGAAATCCGATCTAAGTATCACTATCTAAAATTTATATAGTAAACTATGTAGCTCCAGCGGTTCTATGAATTTGACAAAAGGAACATTATTTTTCATTAAAAAATATACTTGAGAAGTAATAAAATAAATAATTTTCATGCAATCGCTCAAAGCATTTTATTCAATCAACTTATAAAAAAGAATTATCAGTACGCTTTATAAGATGTCAATTTACTAAATTTTTGTGGTGCAAACTTTTTTGAGGCTGACTGTAGCATAAGAAGATCTGAAAGTTAAATGAGGGGAAATAGAAGGGAGTCGGGTTGTCGAGGTCCAAGACAGTATATTCTTTATATATGTAGATATGTGTAACAATAGTTATATACACCCTTTGAACCAGTTTCATTAAAAAAAACTCCAAATCATTGTTGGTACCTACACTTTCTCCGAACAATACAGTGACTGGTCCAAGACTTCTACTCTTTGTCTATAAAGAGTAAAGACCCCCTATAAACTTTCGGACCAAACGGTTTTATTTTAAATCAATATGAAATTTCTGAATATATAAAATATAATTAAAATAAATTAAAAAATTATTTCATTTATTGTAACTGCATATTTAAATTGTACTTTATGTAAATGGATTTCGTGGATGTACACTGTATCAAAACACAAATTGTTTTCGCTATAACAATTTTTGAAAGTCTTTAAATGCCAAACACCAAAACATTGTTCTGAATAGTTTAAAATAAAATAAGCGTTTAAAATAATTACAAATTTTTACTTATAAAAGTTGCTATCCATTTAATCAGTTTGCGGCGAATTATGACCATTTGATCATAATAATAAAATTTAAAATTGTACATCTGATTTGCCAGCAGCCGATAAATTTACTTCCTATCTTAACTCTCACGTCGACCTTAAATGCAATCAAACTATTTCTTTGTATTATATAAGCCATCGCCGAATCGGAACTTTAATATGTCAGTTTAAAGTACCGCACAGATACAGCCCTAAGTCCTATTAGAACGAGTAAAGCAAGTCTGCAGCGAGAGCGCACAATTCGAGCCGCTGCAATGATGAAGGGGAAGGGGGAAAAGCCGCGGGCCGCGCCGTGTTCTCTGCGGCGCTGCTGCCACTGTCCCTGCGATGGTGCGTCAGTGTCTCGTGAGCTTCCATCGCGTTCTCGTGTTTTTGCGCAGCTGCGCCGATCCCCTAAGAGCTCCAGAACCGCAAATAGCCCACATCGGCAAACCTTATTGCCGCTCGAACTCAGCATCGCCGGCGAGCGACTTTCGGTTGCCTGTGTTTTTCCCGTCTCTTACGATCGTCGAATAAAAAGTGCCTTCCTATACATATCTATCGGTGTTTGTCGTTTCTATCTCTCTCGATCCCAGGGACGTGTAGGCCGTGACTCGCGCGGCTCAGCGACAGCAAAAAGACACGCAACAGACTACTCAGTTGCAGTAGTGCAAAAGAGAGAGATAGAGAGAGAAGGAAGTGGATATCGGACTGTGAACACCGACACCGACGGCAGCAACAAACCGATAGAATGGCGGACGACGGACACGAAAACGGCACGAGTAACGGCGAGGTACCCGAGATCGAGCTCATCATCAAGGTAAGGATAGCCGAGAGATGCGACTGTATATACATACCCTCCATGCGAGTAGGTACATATTTTCTCTCCGTCTCTCTCTCTCTCTCTCTCTCTCTCTCTATACGAGACTATATGTGCATGCAGCAGAATGTACGTTGTGTGTACGCTGCGCGCGGGTTCTCGCAACATACTTCACTTCCGCCTCGCTCGCGCGCACGACCGAGAGCCTCGCCAACTGTTGGAAGCCAGAGGGAAAGAAAGAGAGAGAGAGAGAGAGGGAATGGAGAACCGTCGAGAAATGGGCGTGGAGAGAGGAAGAAAACGAATCGACTCCGGAGAAGTCTTTTTCCTTGGCTCGCTGCTGCAGCTGCTATTGCTGCTCCCTTCGGACACCTCCACCCTCTCTCACTTTTCCCTTTTCTTAACTTCCTGCACTATTATCATTCCCTCTCTCTTTCTCTCTCTCTCTAGTTGCAGTTTTTCTCTACATCACCCGATTCCGCAGGCGTCACTCGCTCCTTTTTCGATAAGTTGCTGCTCGCAGGCAGTCATATCGTTGCAAAATACGAGATTCATATTGAGACGCAGAATTTGCAAAGAGCAAACCTTACGTTGCCTCTGGATTCCGGAGCATTTGTGGTGTTTACAAACGGGTTTTTTACGTTAATTTTTTTTTTGTCATTCTACAGTTATTGATGATGAATGGAATGTTTATTTTTTAAACCGGGTGAATTATATTATATCCACAACAGCAAAAAGTATTTTGACGCAATACATATACAAAAGTATCAAATTCCCTTAAAATAGTTAACACACGATCGTAAATACCTTTATATTGACGAATCAAGAACGTTAACAACGGTCTAGCTTTTCAAATCAATTATAGGTGCCTAAAAGATATGAAATGTTTTGCGATTCATCAATGAACGCATAACATTGACATTTAATCTTGCCATGTTTACATATGGTGTATCTTATTCCAAACAATCAGCACATCTACATTTCTTTCGCAACCATTAACTTTTTCCACATCGCTCAATCGTTTAATCCTTCATGAAGTAAAATTGCATCCAACATTTATTAAATGGGGAAAAAATCGGTGAGATTAGATTACTCTCTTCCGAGTTCGCTGCTTTCTAAGCTCGAATCTCGCGGTATACGCAGTAAAAAAGCGGAGGTTAACTGGGTAGCAGTAAATATCCTCAAATTCGAAAAACCGCTGTACTTCCGCGAAGTTGTAAATCATCCTCACGCTATATGTCGGGTAATCGTGCGATCGCCTTCAAGGCCATTAAAACTCGCTAGTTTTCCAGAGATGAATCAACGTAATGAATGCACTCGCACGAGTATAGGTAGTGGAGAAACAACATTTCCGATAAATCGACTGCGCTCAAGTTTTCTTCCTCTCCCTCCGTACTCCGGTCTCGAGGAAAAGTTTTACCAGCGCTATATACGGGAATAAAACAAAACCGCCGTAACGACCATAAGTACGAGGCGTAAGGAATGAAAGAGAGAGAGAGAGGGAGAGCGAATCGACGATAGAGAGCGACGTTGCCGAAACGCCACCGTCTCCTCTTCTTCCTCTCGCGCACAGCGTCTTTCCTTTCCGCTGCAGGTCTTCCTCCGCTTTATGTGCACGAGTTACCCTCCGCCGAGAGCTCCAGCAGCCACACAGCCGAGCCTCTTGGTGCTTATGGTGTGTGTATAATACACAAGCGCTTCCACTCCGGACTAGAGAGTGTATTATATAGAGGCGAGCGAGCGCGCGCTCACGGCCCTCTGCTCTCTCGGTGCCTTCGTGTCAGCTGTTTCTTGTTTTTATTTCCAATCGCTGCGCTTGTGGCCAGCAGCCGGCGAAAAGGGTGCGCTGGAAAAGAAGTGGGGGAAACTACGACGCATAATTCTACATAGATGCTTCCCTGTCGATGAACCCCCGCCGCGTGTAGCTCGATTTCATTGTTGTTGATATAGATGCTTGATTTTTCGTTGGCCGAGAGTTCAAGCAAAAAGATATACAGAGGGAGAGAGAGAGAGGCAGAGGACTTGCACTATACACCGGTTGCCGTAAAGTTAAATGTCAACTTCCTACGGAATGAAATGAAAGTTGTGCACGAGCGCAGCTTTTCCGGCCGCGGTGAAAATGCTTTTTGTTAACGTGAACAGTTGCAGAAACAGGATGGGAACGAGTTTCAGAGTTCCGAAGAAAGGGACTGTACTGCTTTTTTTCGACCACTTTGTTGTTTTGTATAAAATGGAGTGTACGGGAACGATGTCGACCTGCTGAATGAAAGCTACCTATATATACCATCATTTATCTGGAAAGGGAAAAGATACGTTAAATAAATCCAATCAGAGTATGCAAATTAAGCATGATTTTTAGATTGTTTAATTAAGAATCATTGTTAACTTGTAATATTGAGAGGTTAAAGTAATCAAATGTTAATTTTGCAGTTTTAAATGGCTTAAATAAATTTAAATAGCCTTCGATAACAGATAGACATGTGTAGTTTTATATTTCGTTTCATTCATCAGTCAAGCGTAGAAAGCGAAGTCTATTTTCCTATGTGATTTTTAAACAGTAAAAGTATAGATCACTTTCTAAATTCGACTGTATATATCCCATCGCATCTGTTACCTTTATTAAGCTCTTATATGTATATATCGATCCATTTTTAAACGACTATTTAAATACTAATATAATGCTAAACAACTGTACAAGCAAAAGTTAAAAACGAAATATGTTTTTAAACAGAACACTTTCATATAAGTACCCATTTGTTTTTTATTGTGACCCGACTTATGTCGTCGGGCGTCCAAAAAGTGGATTATGGAATCAATTTTGCATAGCTCACGCTACAATCCCTATAAGTACATAGCTAAACTTATGCCCCGCTGGGCTTACAATGACTTCATATACCTAATCAATAATCTCTTAAAAATAAAACAACTGCCGTGCAATAGGGTACTTTTTGAAAAGCAGAAGTTGTGACACTAAATTTGCCTCGCTGGTCGGAGTGAAAAAAAAAAAAACAAGCGATTAACCATTCCATAAGTCTCTTCTTCATTTGCCGCATGTATTCAATACTCGCACGGCTTTCTGGAACAAATATAAAAGCCATTAATATCTTTTCACCTTAAAACGCGTTTGCGATATAGCTGCCCTCGTAATATTCGATGCCCACGGATTATGATTTACTTAAACTCCTTTTTTCGAAGTGATCTCTGTAAAATTTACAATCATTTATTGGATCTATCCTCGATCTTATCACGATGTGTAAAAATGATATTATTTAAAGCATGGTTCCGTTGAATTCTTTTTTATCTTTATCGATGAGTAAAAACTAGATGTGATTCCAGAAATATAATCTACTCGTAAAGGTAGATTGCAATTTGTGATCTTGTATATAGTATGTCAAATATTAACTAAGAAACATTATATTTCGTTCTGTATGAAAATAAGACAGTACCGTGTAGCGGTCGTGCCTAAAAAAAGAAAAACTTACACTTACCCATATAGAGTTATTTTATACTATTGTAACTTTTATGATTGATTATTAAGTCGACCCATGAAATGAATCATTTTCTATTTCTTTGGGGAAATATTTATTTCTTAAAAAGATTAAATGATTTTTTTTTATTAAAGTCAAGCAAATTAAGTGTATAGCAATCATCGTCTTTCAATTTGGATATTCTTTTTATCTTTAGGCTTAAAAGATTAATATTCGAATCTGAAAAATTCTTTTTCTTCTAATACATGCACTATGCAAAGCCAAAGCAAGTGCCTTACACTTGACTTTAACTGTCACGTATAAAATGGGATAAAGTCTCAAAAGGTAAAGCTGCATCGAACATTTACACTGCATATCCTTGCCTAAGCGGCAACAATATACCTAACCTCTTACTCAACAAAAACAACGCGACGTGTCTTTCTTTTTTATGTAACCTGCGCAACGCAAGTATAACAAAGCCACTCGATAATTCAATTTCTATAATCTCGGATAGCGCGCGCGGCATGAAGGACTTATGTAAAGGTTATTACACCGAGAAGACGGAAGTATAATGGCGCCCATTTCTCTCACACAGGCTCGGCAGGTACACATGCGCCACGGGTGATATTTTTAAGCAGCAAGAGACGTATGAGACACATAATAAGAACGCGCTTGATGGGATTAATTTGGCCGCTCTTGACGTACGCGTGTATTTGGCTGGTTCAAGGGTTACGACGCGCGCGTGTATGTACGTGTGCGCTGCGCGCGTGTGTGTTTTATTTGCCGAGGCAGAACAAAAATAACCTCCGCTAAATTGTGTATTTCCGGTTTTTTGCCGCTGTTTATTTACCGAAACAATATTGATATTTACACGCGAGTCGTTCTCGTGACGCTTGTGCATCATTTGTGATAATCATCGTCTGCGTGATTTATTTCTGTGAAAGGTGAAACTTTACGAAATTTCATATTAAACAGCCATGTTCAAAAAATGTTGTTGTAAATAATTAGACGTCTGGGATTTTCAATGAAAATTATCACAAATTATGAACTTTGTCAACATTTAATTACAGGCATATAGAGTTGCCCGTAAACTTCATGTCATAGCCTCACCTGGTCATTTTCTCTTACTGATCGGTCAGTCTTATAAAACAGAATATTTTTAGTGGACCGAATGTCGCGCGAGTTTTTGCTCTGGAGCATTAGCGCGAGGCCGCGCGAGCAAACAAAATTCATATACTCTCATAGACAGATCATTTGGTTCATGTAGACGCCTGGAGAACCTAAACCAACATCGCACACGGCGTTAAAATGCACTTTTCTCGCGATTGGCGATATAATTATTCTCGTCGCGGTGCAACCACCTTTTCCGGGCAAGGACTTAAGTACCGGTTTTTAGCGGTTAGGTATATTCGATCTTGGCGCGCGGGCTTTCGCCGAGCTCTGCGCCGAGAGAAAGAGAGAGAGAGAGATAGAGAACAATCCGCGAATCGAAAGTTCGGCGGCGGCGGTTGCAGCGACTTTCGTTAAAAAGGAAAAAAAAAGGAAGCCGCAGCAGCTTGGCTATGGGAAAACCGGCGAGCTAGAGAGAAACGAGTCGAGCGCTGTACTTATATATAGAGTGGGAGATCGGCAAAGAAAAATTGCCCCTCCCCCAGACGGAGAGAAAGAGAGCGCAATAGATACACGTACGGTAATTAAAAGGTAAAAGGAATCGCGCGGCGGGCGCACCGCGACGACGACAAAAACAGGAGAATCGCGCATGCGCGCCAATGAGTGTGCCTGTGGTTTGTGTGTGGCTGCAGCAGCAGCAGTAGCAGGGTTTTAATAGCCACGTGGACTCTGGCGATCTCAAGAAACTCGCTCGGAGAGTTCGCCCACTGAGGAAGTGGCACGAGTATATTAGCAAGGACGTTCCGTGGATGGATTTTACCGCTTTATCGCGTTGCTCTCTTTCTCTCTCTCTCTCTCTCTCTCTCTCTCTGTCTTGCAGCGACAGGAAAAAAGGAGAGCGCGGAGGAACGAGAAACAATGAGGCGACGATTTATTTATCGATTCGTTTCCGTCCGTGTTTTTTTGCCATCTCCGTCATGGCCTGAATTTTCTCAAATGTGATCTATGAATGGACGTGGGAAGAGCAGAGATTTTTATTTGTATTTCGATGCGATCGAACCTTGTGAAGCAGTGTTGTATGTCAAATTTTTAATCAAACTTATATTCCCCAATAATAATGATCCTAATTTGATGTATTAAAAAGTTCATTTACCATATCGTTAAAAATATACAAGTTGGAATTTGAGCTATGTTGGTTTAGGTAGCTGTTATAATATTACTTATATACTTTTCATCAAAACGATCAATGTGAAAGATCAAAGAAAATGCCTTGAAGAAGAAGATTCTATAAATAACGCGACTAACTCCAAATGAAAAACCGACAGAATAACGAATACGATTATACTCGCTGACCAATTGTCAACTACTAAATCAACCTCGCAAAAAAGGCTCTTATAAAAAGTTATTCGGCTTCGAGGACGGAAAAAAAGGAAGGTGCCAGTGAGCATTAACTCGCATACTTATAACAAATAGTCTCATTGACACTGTTCCTTTTTTTCTCTTCGCCCTAACTCGTTGGATTGAACCGCGTTGCGAGTCATCGTATGTGGCGCTGCATTAGGGCTAATAGACGGAATTCCGAGGTAGCATTTCTTGTCGATTACCGCGTAAAAGTAATTATTGCCCCCGTTGGAACGACTCCCAAGTTGCTTTCCATGAAAACCCTATTAGCTTTCCGTGTAGCCGCTTCCAAGAAAGTTAAAAGAAAAAAGACGTATCTAAAGTGGTAATCATTGGACTATCGGGACGATTGACGAGGGAATTGTTGTACCTCATTAAACGTAATGCTTGAAATTGGGAATACTGTTCAAAAGTACATTTGATGGTTTGATCCACTATTATCATCTCGTTATATGCGTGACGCAATAAAGAGTGTATACGAGTTTAGGAAAATAAAACATCTTTATTGAAGGATATCGAGAAAACGCAATCTTCTACACAGTGAACATAAATTATTTTTGATACCATTCAATCAACCTAGTAGTAGTAAATTTTCCTTAGAATCTTTTATACGGCATCGGTGAATACATTTTCCCTAATACAAATGAGTATTTCAATTTGCCACACATTATATCAATTGTCTGCAGTTATTAATTCGCAGAAAGAATAAGAGAAATAGGGAAGCTAGACTCGGGATATTGCATATACTATTTCGGTGCGATGACTTCACTTTCAGGTGCTCGTGCTAAAAACATATTTTCTTTTCGATTCTCTGCTCGGCGCTACCAATTATCACTTCCCCCGACTATTGCGTAAACGAAAGAGTTTTCTCGTTTTCGTTGTGGCAGTGAGCAAAAGTCGTAAAGCCTTTTAGTCATACAGTCTGCTGCTTAGTGGCCAAATTTTCAACATACACGCTGTCAATTACGACTTTGAATGTATTTTCCTACGGTTCAGCAAATGAAAAACTTAGCAATGCAGTCGTTGAAAGAAACATTTTCGAATAACGGATGAAATGTTTTTTATTTTGACAGACCTTTCGTTCTTAATTTCATGCTCCCAACGTTTTGCATAATTATGCAGCTTTTCATATATCTATCCTAGTGGAAATCAAAGTCGTTCTTTAGGAAATGACTAAAGTACAAAATTTCGAATAGTTTTGAAACCCTTATCCTGGCCTTATTTGAATATTTAACGAAGTCAAAATAACTAATATTACTAAATGAGAAAATTTTATAGTAATTTGTCTTTAAGTACAAGCTTATAAAATAGAGAATGACAAAATTAACATTGGTTTCTAATGTTGTAATGTATAAAACCCAGTGGAATTTGATTTTATTTATGATTTGTCTTGATCACGATTGTTCAGTGCCATCTTTGTTTATTCAACAAAAAAGTCTATGCCAAGGTACTGCACGCAATTTTATTCGACATATTCGATCATACATATATATTCTTGAACATTTCGCTCCGAACCACATATCGGAAATCCAAGACGGCATTCAAACGAACAACTAGTCTAATTGTCATTGGAATTTCAATAAGTCTTGTAATTTCACACATCACTCGCATACCCAACCTCGTTCCCCATCTCCCACTTTGTACATGTGTACACAAAGTGTCACGTCAGTTCAGTAGAGTCATCCTGTACACACGCATACACTGCGCGACAAATTTTATCGCATGCATTATTCATACGTGGGTGGGTGTAGTCACACTGCGCCTCTTTCGAATATTCCCTTCCTCGCAGAGGTCAAGGAAAGGAGGGAAAGAAAAAAAAAGAAAGAAGAGTGAGAAGTGAAAATCGACGTGTGTGTATATAGACACGCGGAGTTATTGAGTGAAGAGTCTCTCTCTCTTTGTACTCGCGGCCTCTCGAGACGATAGCCATTTAAGGCTCTGACCGCTCCGTGCGTCTGCACTCCAAAGGATATAATAACAAGAGCATGTACACACTTATACACACTTACACACACGCATTATACACACACGGTCATGTGCATGGAATTGCGGAATATATCAACGGTATATGGGTTTCACCAGGCGATCGTTCACTTTTTCCCTCTTTCAATCTCGCCTGGCATTCTCAGCGCATAACGAAAGCAGATAAGATCGTTGGCCGGTCGTGTGGTGCAGCGGTCGTTTGTACCGCACGTGTGGAATCGTATAAGCCACAAACGCGTTCAGCGAAGTGACGAATATATTGTGCGTGTGGAAATAGATTTGGCGAAAAAATATGTAATAATATGTCGTTCCGTATAGGTTCGTGTCAGTCGTGAGCTTTTACTTTCGTTATACGTGTATTGTTCGCGCTCTCTGCGGCTGCGATGGTGTTAATTTATTTGGCCGAGTCTATTGTCGCGTATGAGAGCGGAGACTGTCGCGGTAATGCAATTAAGGTGCGACGCGAATATCGCACGTTCACGGCCGAAAATATATAAGCAGGAAACGCGCGCAAAACAGCTCATTTCTCGTGGAGGCTCTGTTTCATGTTACAAGGTAACGAAGGTAAGCGCTTTACGCTGAAACTTCGTTTCAATATCAATGCATTTTGTGATTGGCTCTCCCTACCGTTATACGCCGCACAAAAACTGTAGCGTCAACAAGTGTTTTAAAAACGGTGTTAGCTTTTTGTGTGAAAAGTCAGTTTTTAATTTTCGTTTAGCACGATAAACTTGTTATTCCACGTTATGTAATGCAGATATAAAAGGACTGCATTATATAGTTATAAAATTCATGGAACATCTTTCGTACTGCTTGATAGCGTTATAAAATATACAGACAAAAATGGAAAACATACACAGAAGAATTTTGTAATCATAATCTAACTGCACCGATGCAACGTATAGCATAACTGTGTTACTATAATTAATAAAACGCGTAAAACTATATTTAAGCTAACTCCACTTTTACAGCGTAATAACTTGTAGCTGTTTGTAAAATGATGATTACAACAATGATAGGAAATAATCGCTTTTAAAACTGTACGTGAAATTACCTGAAATTATGATCCGGTAAAATTTATTTCACATATGATTTATGATTATCATTACATCACTTTACGCGCAATTAAAAAACTAACTGACTAAACGGTGCGTGCATTGTTCCAGATAGTTCAACGAACAGATTGTTTCGCTCATTTCATCAGCACGAATATCAAACTGACCATGAAAATAAAACTTTCCTACGACTTATATACATCATTTAGAAAGATACATTATTTATTGCCAATGTATATCTTTGAGCGCATTCCGCGATTGAAAAATAAAGCAGCTGTCATGCAAAATGTTAAATCATTCAAATGCACATGTGGCCCAATTCTTCCAAAGAGCATTCCCGTCCATTCCGCTTCTAGACAACAAGATCCTTCATTTTCCACGTCTACACGTCGTATAACCTACGCGGCTCATCTCGTGGTCGTGCGCTCTCGCATATACTCTAGTCAAATTAGAGAATTCAGTTAGACTATTAACCCCGTATAGCGAGGAGAGCTAGTCTCGCTCAAAAATAGCATGCTCTCCTCGTCTCTCTCAAAAACTAAATTCAACCGGTATCTCGGTGCATGCGGTGGCGTACAAATGCCGATATATAAGTACGAAAAGCAGCCGAGCGGAGGAGCCAGGCAAGCCGTGAAGCCGCGCGGTCACATGTAAAAGTGCGCACGTGTATCGGGTCAGAGCCTTTCTCTCTCTCCTCCTCCTCCTTCTTCGTCTTCTTCATGTGCTCACATACATACATGAGTTGCTGCAGAGCACACGTGTGTGTGTGTGCGTGTACATCGCGGCATTTGGTTAGCTTAACTGTACATCTCTCTTTCTGTCTCTTTCTCCCTCTGTGTGATGTATATACATGTATATATGGTCTCGGCGGTGGGAAGAGACTTCGGAGCTCTCGAGAGGAGTCGTTGTCGTATAAGTCAGCGCCGCTTCGCCTTCGATTCTCTCAATTCCACGGCAGAGATCGTGCGGATTCTGCTGCTGCGTCGAGGATATACACTGCGTTTTTTTGCGCGCGGACGTAAGTTAACTCATTAACGAAGCTCAAACTCGCGTATGAGTAAATCGTTGTCGAGGCATTTTAGATATCGGTAATTGCGATTTCGGAATTGGGATGGCGATGGTTGGAATTGGCCGTGCAGACGAATGGAAGCTCAACGAAATTGATGAAGATGAAGGGTCATTTAAAATGACAATTTAAATTGAACCACGTGTAATTTGAAGGATTTTAAATATATACGAAAATGAAGAAAGCTACTGGTATGGAAGTACAAAAAAGTTACTAGTTTTAATTTGCTTCCCTTTCTTCGTTAATGGGTCAAACGTGCTCAATATCAGCTTAATTTGCTTGTGGAGATCTCTAAACTTTATCAGAGTCTGCACTAATGAGACTTTTAGACATTTTTATAATTGCATTTTCATTTAAAACTAAATGCTTCCTTATTAGAAGTTGCAAAATGTACCTAATTATAGTATTGGATGGAGAAAATTCATCGCCATGTAGTTATCGTCGAAGAAGAAGAGAGGACTTTCATAATTTTAAAATAGTTTTCATTATTGTTAATCAAAGTGATCTTTTTTTTTGTAATGGACCCTTAAAGTATCGGGGTAATTTTTATCAAATTAGCAGTTAAGTTCGGTCTGTAATGACAGCTTTTGTAATAAGCAGTATCGAAAAAGAGCACATAAAAATCGTTGATCAAAATCAAAAGTAGCAGAATGTGACCATTTTAAGAAAAGAAGTTGTTCGCTTATCGCACATCTCAATTACAGTTATCCAATGTCCTCGTTCACTTCAAGCTCTCAACATCGAAGCATTACTTTATTCAGGTACAGGAGCTTAAAGTCCTCGAAGCTGCACAGTACAAGATGCTTTTACGACTGACCTTTATGAACTCGAGTCTGAACGGCTCTGCACATTATCAACGTTCAAAATTGTCCGACCTACACACGCGCCACACACACTCACTCGGCAAGCGAAGAGAAGGACTTGACTCAGTGGAGATGCATAATCGCATAATCGCGCATACAACACAGACGAACGGAGACGACCTACTTCTTACCCTGGAATCGGTATTCTCGATCTCTTTGTTTTTGCGGACGCGTGCATGAATTGCCAAGCCATGGGGAGAGAGAGAGAGAGAGAGAGAGAGAGAGAGAGAGAGAGGGAGGGAGAGAGAGACTTTCTGGCGGTCAAAGACAGAGAGCAGAGTGTATAAAACGAAAACGCGTTTCTTTGTCCCGATACTGATACGAGTCTTTGGAGGAAGAAAATGGCTTTATGTGCAGCTCCTTTTCGGTTTGTTTCCGGACTCGGGAGCAAGAGAAACGTTTCCTCTCATTCTCTCAGCGCCTTTGTACCCGCGACTTTAAAGTTTATAATGAGATTGGAACAACGAGAGATTCGTGGATTGCCCGTCTTTGGGGACTTTCTCATATCTTTCCGATCCAATTTTCTCCGCAGAGGCTATAAGGTGATGATTCGCCTATCGATGAATTTAACGAGTACCGCACATTATGCTAATCATAGTGGATATACTTCAGTTATGTCTCCATCATTAAACGAAACGATGATCTTAACTCGTAAATAGTACTTGATTTTTTGTTGAGAGATCGCTGTTTGCATATCTGAGTGTTTTATTATTGATATAAACTTACTCCCTAATTACGTAATTGCTCAATGAATTCCCACAACTTTATTGCTGCTCAACTAATACAGCAGGTGGATGACGATGAGATCTTTTCTTTGTGACCTCATCTAGAGAATCGCTATTTCTGTACCAAGAAGTTATACGCATAGAAAAAAGCATTCTTTTTATACCCGGATCTTGGGTAATTGACCACTGGATGTTATTTAGTTATGAAGAACTTCAATGACAGTTAAGCGTATTTGGAAACATACCTTTGATTTGATTGTTGATGTCTCTTATACGTCATTAGATTTCCTAGCCTTCATGCGAGGGAATCGCTTCTTTCATGTATCAATTGTAGTATAAACGATTGGCGATAAGGAAGCACAATCTTTTTTCGTAATTCTTATCTTTATCTAAGAATCTATACATGTGATAAGATAGAAGAAGCTAGATTCCAGTTAAAATGAAATAATTAACTGACTTTGGAATGATTGTGAATACTCAGTGAATAATTTGCATGATCCTTCAGCGATTTAATTTTCACCTGCGCTTCTGCTGTGATCTTATTTACGGAAGAAGTTGAGCAAAAGCAGTAAAGTATTAAAAGTATGGTGTAACTCACTGCACAATCAGTCTTATAGTTATAGCCATATATTATTGTCTCCCATGAAAAACAATGCATTAAAAAACATTTGCTTCTACATGTGTATTCTGTGGTCTTGTGTTCTTCTTTCGAATATTACAGATTTAATTTGGCATCTAAACACCAGCACTAATAATGACTTGAAACATTTGGTTTATGATTGAAATAAATTGTATAGTAACGTATACTTATATAACAATTTGTTGCCTTACATAAAAGTTTTAGCATCATTTAAAGAAAATGTAACAATTTCTATTCGAAAATTATATACATGTAACGACGGTAAACATTTATTATTTTCCAATGCCCATCATAAAATATTTCAAAATTCAAAATTGACTATCATCTACACCGTATTTATACAATATTTGATTTGTGCCATTAGTCATTCAAGTAACGCCACACGTTAAAAAATACACTAATCTTTTACATAATAATTCGAGTGAATTTAAATCATCACAAAATACGGACATGTGCAAACTGTTAACAATGTATGCGCGATAAGTAAAGAGGCGAGTAAACAAGGACATTTAAGAGAGAAACTACGCGCTATAACCCTGTTTACACTATAATAGCGTTGCACTGAAGGTATTGAATTCCCAAGTGAATCACGCATATTCGCGGCTTGGCGCATTCACGTAAAAAGTCCCACGTTCTATCATATACACCATAAATGTCTTGCGCGCGTGTATGTGTGTTGACGCAGACAGAAGTGGTGTGTGCGTGACTCATCAGGGCAAGTGAGAGAATCTCTCTCTTAAGTTCGGATGCTGTGGTAGCTGCGAAGAACAAGGGAAATCTTTGTGTGCGTGCAGGTCGCCCGCGTCGACTGTTGCAGCACCTGCAAATATTTGAGAACAGAGTAGCGCGCGCACCTTATCGCCTTATCGGGCTCGTATATATATACGGCAAAGGTATGTCGACCCGAGCGACTCTGCGAACCTTAAAACTTTCTTGCGTGAAATATAATGCATGCTTTTCGTACATTAATTAAATTATAGCGAAGAGTTGAGAATATTCGCGTTCAAATCTTGTATCTTATTTATTAGTTTGTTTTTTGTAGTGGTGCATATGAATCGAGGTATGAATTTATTATATGCTTTTTGTAATTTGTTTTCAACCATTCCCTCTCTTGATAATTTATCGAACGATGGCATAAATAATTGCACAAGTCGTATACATGCTAGTTAAGTTTACTCTTTTAACCAATTATGACGTTTGTAGCTGGTGAATAATTCTCGTTATCGTTATAGCTTCGATATTACGAGAAAATATTAATTACGTTGTACGCTCGAATCCCGTGTTGCATGATTAATTTACTCGAGAGATTAAAAAGAAGCTTTGGCCCCGCGCGCGCGTACGGAAGTTTTTAAATAACCTTTTTTACGAACGCATCGACCTACTTGTTATCTTTAATCATTAGGATTTTCTTAGAAAGTTTCGTTGCGTTGAAGTAAGTTTTCATTACAAATAACTGTGAAATCCAGCTGTCATATTGTAAAACAGGATGCTACGCAATATAGGATAACTTATTTCGATTGAAAATCGAGTTCTTATGCGCTTTTTATTGTTGGCGTAAAAATCTTAAAATGTACATTACTGTTCTTGCAATATTTATGGGGTCCGAAATGCGTTAAAAACAAACTACAACTTTATACACAAAAACAAAATTATGTAATAAAAATAAACTTGCGATGGATGTGTTACAAGGGTACACACGCGTGTTACAAATGCTCAGTACAATGAGCATTTGAAATATCGTCTGATAAAGCAATATACATTTCATCATATATTACGTCATATGAATAAACGATTTTACCGGCGGAGCCTAAAAATAATAGTGAAGCTCAGCACGTGTATGAATAACGCAATTAAAAATGTATAAATCTTGAAGAATTATAGTAGCTTATAATAGATAATAGCTTATCGTACTAATGGTGAACGAATTTTGCTTGCTATTCCAAAATCAAGCAGTCGTATCAGAACTGCAGTCTCGATAAAACATAAAAGGGTCATCACCTGAACAATCGTCACTTGATAATCAATCCATAAATCCTCACCTTCTCTTCTCTCCGCACCTAATCGCTCTGTTATTCCGTACTATTCACAAAAGGTCGTACGCAACCATCGTCAATACCGCATTCGTCGTCGTCGACGTCGTCAAAGCATCACGACTTATCCAGGCCGCGACCGACCGACATTGCATCTCATAGTCGCGCTGTATAAGTGCGCGCGCGAGAAAGAGAGAAAGGCCTAGTCGTCCTGCGCGGCCGACAAAAGTAGGTCAGGTGGGCAGACTCGCCTTTTTCCACACCAGCGACGAGATAGAGAAATATAGAGAGACGGAGAGAGGAAGAGGTTGAGATAACCAAAGTTGTACATATGTATGAGCTATTAAATGGCTCATTGGGAGATAGACACTTGCTGTATACGTCGTGTGTATTCTATTCGCCATATTCACCGGAATATTCTGGACACGCTTATTCGTTATATTCATATATGCTAGATAATTATAAAATGCTTTTGTATATCGAGATATACTTGTGTGGATTAGTTGTTCGCGACGTTCACGACCTACTTTCGAACTTGCTTACCTGGTGCGCATTGTTAAAGGTAGACAAAAATCTTGCATTTCTTCGCAATGACATGAACCTTTACATCTTTGTCTAAGATTTGATCAATTACTAGTCCAAATGCTTCTTTTATTTGGCCTCCAAAATAACATTTCTACTAAAGCTGTACGTATATTTGATGTCAATGACTTCTAAATTCCAGCTTTTACATCTATATAAAGTACATTCGAACTGCAGTATGTACTGCAGTACACTGTGAAGCAGTATCATCTTCTCATGAAAAAAAAAAAAAGAAAAAAGAATTTAGTAAATGGTTCAGCAGCAATCCGTCTAATAATTTTCACACTTTGGTTCACACCACAATGTAACTCATCTCCGGCGTACATCAGTTACCCGTCCCATTAATCCTCCTTAAAGCTGTCGTTATACATCAGCAAAGTGCAAAAGGCCATATTCCGCGCGCAGTGCACACCACGACAGCATTTAATAAGCAACACCGAAAATCGCCACCTCGAAACAATTCTCACACACACACACAGTGTCAATTACCGCGCTGCAGGCGTGCAGTCTACGCCTCGTCCCACTCCTCATTTACTACTCTTACCGTTAATCGACACCGAGAGCAGAGACCTGAAACAGACTCTCGACTCTTCTCTCTCGCTCGCGTCCACTACATCAATAAGGACACTTTTCTTGTCTCTTCGCCTTCTCCCTCTCTCTCCCTCGCCATCTTTGTGCATGTATGCACACATGAGTGCTGTGCATGTGAGTGTTTATACAGTTGCATCCTTTCGAATTTGAGTGCAGCAGCAGCAGCAGAGCGGCGCTCCTTAGAGAAGCCGGAGGCGGTGGCGACGGTCGTTTCAATAATTTATGCCGGAGGCTCTCATCTGCTCTCCCTGCCGGTCGTTAATCATTCCTCCTGTATATATATATGTGCCCCGGCCCATAGACGTTTGTGAGAGATGAAAATGCGCGTTTTCGAAATTTACCGTAAGCTCGTCTCTCTCTTTCTCTTTCTCTCTCTATCTTTATTGTGCTGTAGTGCTGTGTTTCGTACATGTCAGAGGAGACTGTCCTTTGTATGCATATATCAACATAAGACCCGTCGAAGTCTGCAGGACGTTTCGTTCGATTATTCTCGAATCGATGTTCTCCCGATTGATACTTGCATCGCTTGTTTTGAAAACTGTATTTTTTAAACAATTCCTTATTTAAATGGTGTATATGAGTATGCCTCTACAACTGACAGTGATTTACAGAAAATAATACGTGATAATAATTAAACTCAATGTTCAAATCGATGAAATGTACATAATTACAATGGTACGTGCAAAGATTCGCCAGCTGAAATTGGAATATATAGTTGCACAACGACAAATGAGTCAACACTGCGCAAACAAAACTTTTACCACTTCTGCGTACTTACCTACTTATTCAACGCGACAGCTCATCTATTTTAGTCAAATATTGGTCTTAAATCTTTGGTAAACAGGTAGTACATGTTAAGAAGTAAACTAAAAATAAAAATTCATTCGTTAAATTTACAATATAAATAGTACAAAAAATTTGCGTAGGTATTTTTATTCCCAAGTTTGACGCTGTATTCTACATTATTGTGGCATGTACTACCTATTAAATACATTTAATTTAAAAATTGTAAGAAAAGTCATTATATGAGTCATTAAACTGCATTAGCGCAAAGTATACATAATTTTTTTCCTACATAACATAGAAAAGATTAGCCATATAGCCGTTCCAGAAATACAACTCGCAGGAGAGAGAGAGAAGGCCGCATTCTTCGAGCGTACACTTTTGAATTTCCATTTAAAGGCCAGATTTGAATTTTTCCACCATAGCCGGTACTTAACGGTTTTATCATCACCTAAAATCCCACATATAGCCACGCACTCCCTCCTGGACGGCACATTCAACTTTCGTCGACCTTCTACGAAACCATTCACAAGCTGTACACCACTGCTCTGCGCACATCCAATATATATCCAGTCGATTCGGTCTCGTACGCACAACCGCAGACTCTAACCGGAATCGTATATAGCTCCACGTAATGACGCAATAGCCAAGACGGTGATTCTCGCTAATTATTACAAGAGCTCGTCTAAAACTGTCCTCGGTTTGTTTAGTCAGTGCGACGAGACCCGACTCCTGGATCCTAGCCAACATGTATACGGGAAAAATGAAAAAGCGCATATTGGAAATATTCTTTATACCGATGACGTGCTCTTGATGCCTTCCTCGAACGCGTATCAGGAGAAATTATACAGGAACAGGATGCGTCCAGCTGTGCACCTCTTGTCTCTCATCTATACGTACGTACGTGTGTGTGTGCACCTGCGCCTCGAACGCTATAATCTTTCATGCTGCCACTTTTATGGCCAGTGAACGATGCCCTAAAAGTGCCCTTAAAAACTTTTATTTTACGCGTGTGCAGTTCTTTAACGAGCGCCGAGTCTCGTGCGCGTCGCGCGTAAAAATAATTTATCGCTATTGTTTCATTTAATTTCAATAATAACGTGGCCGCACGATGTACATTATTGATCGTTGATTCGACGGTGGTCTCAAAGTCTCCTCTGCACTTTCGATAATGCTAAATTTAATAACGCACTTACGTATGCTACATATCTTTAATTTTAACATCTTTATTACGTAAAGAATTAATAAATATTATCAAGCCGCGTGAATTTATCAGTCTGATTGAATCAGAGTCGAATATTAAGCAATTGGCTTTCCAGAAAATCCAATCAAAAACTTCCATCGCAAGATATATATATATATGCGTCATCGATTCGCATTATTATTTTTAAAATTAAAAATGGTGTATTATGCAATATCAATGATCTATAAAATTCGAATCGTAACCTACAAACCAATTTAGATGCAGTATCGAACTCTCGCCTGCAGTAATCGAAGTATAAATTCAATCACGGCTCGCAGAAATTGGTTATCCGTTACTAATAATGGCATCGTGGCCTTGCATCTTTCACTGTGCCACATGCTGTAGAGTCGCACGAGGAACAAGACAAAAAACTACGATGAAAGGACACGTTCTGCCGTGTTCGCGAGAGGATGACTGCATATATCAAGTGGGACTTGTACACGTGTGCCTGTCTATTATATACATTCATCTCGTTACTTAACCTTGCAGCCTCACGCATCTCTCGCGAACTCTCCATGACTACGATTGAAAAAGAGTTTACTTTTTGTGTGTATATATATATATATATATACAGGAGGCTGACTCACGTGCCTGTGAAATATGCTTAAATCGAGCGATGATGTTCAAGGGTCAAAGCTGCCAAATCCCTTGCGTGACTTTCAAAATTATTATTCTTAAAATACAGCTGACAGCAGCAATTGGCTCAGCCAACGCATTATAAACTGGCGGTCGAATGATGCAGCAATGCCACAAACACGTGTATTTTTTTTTATCGATGATCTGTTCCTTCTTATACTTTATATAATAAAAACGACAGAGTATAATAATATTTCGTATACCGTTCTTGCTTCTGTTCATTTCGTAGCAGATGCTAAAAAGCAGCACGTTTACATGCAGCAGAGATAGCGATAAAACTTTTTCCCCGTAAACTGAACAAGATGTGGTACAGCACTGATCGTGATACGGCTCATGATATGTATACCGAAACTCAACAAAGAACATTGCACTCCATTCCAGTTCTGCAGAAAATCAGAGCAGTAGCCTGTATACACGACTATATGTACAGAGTCGTAAAGCCACAGATCATAAACAGACATTATAAACTGCAATTTACCACCGTACAACATATTTTTTCGTTAAAAAAAAGACGAACTTTCTTCAACAGAACCTACTTTTAGTTTATATATACCATCTGACAAGTCGAGAGAGCCTGGTTACAACGCAATATAAAATTAATTCATCCGCTTCAAAGGCTAAACAAAGTGCACGCGTCAATACGAACTCGTCTTATCTAGAAACGTGAATCTCTCGTATACGGATATCGCTCAAAGAGCTACACTGAAAAAAGTGGCATCCGACACCACACACGCACGCGCATATAAATGTATGCAGTGGCATATAACGGTAAAGCTATTAGAATTCATTACAAGAGAGCCCGGATGAAGTGTCATTTTCAGCACGCTGTGATCCTAATCGACTTTTTGGTCGTCGGCTCGGTTCTACATATACCCTACGTGCACTGCTAAGCGCACCTTCTCATGGCAAAAGTGTAACGCATACGCACGCGTGCAGCGAAACCTCGGCTACATTATGCATCCTTATCAGTCGGTCAACGTTCCCGTTATATCATATCGTATATAGCGAGAGGGAGGCGCGTGGATCTGAACTAGTATGGCTCGCCGCTCGTGTGCCCTAATTGTGTGCAGCACAGAGTGCAAACGTTTATTTGGTGGATGCGCGATCGCCTTTTTGGTTTTTAATATCCCGTGAATGAGGAATGCATAAGCATAAGCGATGGGTCGAAGGTTATATTTCTTTTCGACTGGATGTTTTATAGATAAGGTGCGACGATTCGATTGATTACCCATTTGTGCTTGAAAATTGACCTGTGCAGTTTGTTTGTATTTAATAGGTGATAGACTTTAATTTATATGACCTCACATTCTTATATACTATAGAAACTGCAAAAGAAAAAGTGGCTTTTATAAAGTTTCCGAGACATCTCGATGACTCGTCATCATGACTACCTTATGAAAAAAGTGTCGATTAGTGAAGTATCTCTCGAGACGACGAGACACACACACACATGCGATCTTGTGTATATATAATACGCGCAGAGAGCAGCGACAATGACGTCGAACGTGCGGAAGTGGCTGGGATCGTATTTTTGCTGAGAGCTGCACACACGTCGCCGCCTTTTTTTTTACTGCACGTGAATACTGCACCCCTTCCACATCCCCTCGCCCCCTCTCGCGACCAATTATACGCTCTCGTCTGGAATTTCGCGTTCCTTTGTCTCCCGCGCGCAGTCGTTTTAGATAAATATTGAGTAATGAGTCGTAAAGAGTAATGGGCTAATTCATTTTGCGTTCAATCTTTTGGACGGTGCAACCCGACTTTTTCCCGAGCGTAACATTCTTGCTTTTCCGCGCGCGAGCTCTCCCTCTGGATTACACAAAGATCGTTTTATTGAGTAATAAAGTCAGTACTGAATAATTTATATTAATGCATGCCGCGATTAAAGATAGAATTCGGTTACCCGGCCACATTTGGAATTAACTCGCTGGAGTTTCCGATCGTGGCTCGCGGTAAAGACCCGCCTTTTTAAAGCCGATATAAATTATCAAATCTGAAAATTAGTATAGAATGCGGCTTCTAATTATTTGCTACTTGGATTGGTGGGTAGCACGGATATTCGAGCATTTTTCACTTTATGACAACTGCTTTTCCCAAATGATTGCGATTATGTATTATGTCCATGAACTTAATTTCTGTATTATTGAGAGGCAACAAAGATTTACTATTTCATTTTTACAGAATAAGTACCTCGAGCACAACGCAAAATATGATACAAAAAAGAATGTACACGTGCCTTCGAGCAACGTGGAATTCTTTGTAGTCGAAAGCATATTGCGGCATCAACGCGAAAAAGAGGAAGGAATCGTTTATAAATTTCTCTAAGCAAATCGTTCGACATTCAACACATTGTTTTTATACGTGCAGTTGAGCGTAAAAAGTGTTCTTTCGCGGTTGAATCCGACTGGTCCGCACTGTATACAGTTTTTTCTCTTTCCTCTCATCGAGTTAAAACACCTCAGGCTTTATATATATGTATATATCGATTCTCCAGATAGAAAGCATAAAAGGAGCCAAGCTGCAATTTCGCGCGACGTGTAGGCCGAGGCTTCCTTTGTCCATGCTCAAGCAGCATTTCACGCGACACTTTCTATCTGCACACCGATCCTTTATTGTTGTGCAGCAGGGAGTGTATTGTCGGGCCATGGGATGTATATATATAATGCTTTTCCTTTGCTTCAAATTGATACTTTTTCTTTTGCCACCTCTCGTGCGCCTTTTGCCTTTGCCGGGCATGAGTAATTATACAAATAGCTAAAGATAAGTGTGTGCCTAAAACGGTGTACCCTACTTAAGTAGTACTCCAAATTTTCTTTTTGGAAAAATCTCTTTTCAAAACAATTTCATAATTAAAGTCTGACCGAGATTCTGAGTCTCTAACTTTCGAAAAATCAGTTTCATGCCAGTTTCACCGATTAGCAAGTTTTTGACTGTAATTGAAAACCAAATTTCAGATATGGACCATTTGGAGTTTACATGCTGTTATGGAATACTTCTTATATTTTGGGTGATTATAAAAAATTTTAAAAAATATGACTGTTAATTCGTAAATCCACTTTTCAAGCATATATCTAATCTATTTATAATAATAAAATCCTGCGATCGTCAACTATTACGGAAAAACCCAAATATAAGATCGTCTCGAGAGCATTAAGCAGCCGTGAATTGCGTCTGTAGTATTCGACAACCGTTGGAAGAGAGAAAAAAATAGTCTCTAATCGAATTTGCTTTAAATACCTTGTCCAAGCATAGGCATTCGCTCAATCGTACAGCAAGAACAGCAGAAAGCAAAGGCGAGTGCAAAGCCAGCCTATATCCTATTAGTCTAAACAACGAGGCATTCTCTGGCCCAATGGAGTATATAACGGCAACCATAAATAAAACGCCTCCCGCGAGTAAAGGCATACACATATACACGCCACTTAAAAGCGCGCGAAAAGTTGTCGATCGTCCAGCTGCAGCATCAGCAGACTACATGGTCACGCGGAACATTCCGCCAGAGTCGTGTGGCGCGTGGTTCTTACGTCAGCGATAATTGTCGCGGCGAATACGAGAACCGCGCCAAGGAGAAAGACGGTATATACGGGGTCTGTGGGGCCCCGAATTGAAACCAACGAGATACACACGAGCCGATCGTCATTGTTCTTGTTAATTGCCCCCCCCCCCCTCGCACCCTCGCAAACGAGCCTTTGTGACATTGCCGACTGTGCCAAAGTACAAAGGAAGGCTTTCATTTAGATCGGCCGAGTGCGTATAGAGCAGTACAGAGAGAAAGGGCCGCGATGCGCCATAACGCGTTGCGTCTCTCTCTCTCTCTCTCTCTCTCTCTCTCTCTCTGTGTTCTCCTACTTTTTTTGTGAGCGATGGTATTATACGCGCAACTCCAACTCGCCATTGTGTGCAGCATTGACTTTATTCGTGTTGTACCATGTATACCGTGGCTCCTTTGTAAATTGTTGCCTCGGGATTTGCGAAAAAAAGATTCGATTTTTATGTAAGCAAGAACTTTCAAAATACGAGTTTCACGCACCGAGCTTAGGTTTTGGTGTGTCTTTGAGCGCGACATCCGTAGTCTTTCTGTATTATTGCTGACGTATTGTTTTAAAAAGACAAAATAATCTTGCTCGTTTCCTTATCGAAGTTCTTCCGGGACATTGTTACGTTCGATGGAGCGGATTCTTGAGAAGAGGAAACTAAATGCGTGAGGACTTTTAATAGAGGAATTCGGCTGTTTATATAATTAAGACAAGCATTCTTTCTAATTAAAAATTGTCGAGTTTCAGACTAAATAAATTACAGAGATTAAAATTAAAATTTGTACCAAGTTAAAGAATATTTTGCTCCAGTGCTTCCATGATTTGGTTTATAATAGATGAATACAAATTATATTAAGTGATTTTTATACTCGGCTAAAAAATTACCATCCACTTATACGACCGATTGAACGTCCAAACCGTCGTATTTTTTTCATCGTTCATTTGTATAGCGGTGCGCGTGATGTATCACCGGAAATTCGCCTTTTTCCTCTAAAAAAGAAACCGAGGTGCTCTGACTCACTCGTCATCGATACACTTTTATTCGTTAAGCAGCTTGCGCGCGATCACTACTACATGTTTTTTTTTTTTCAAATTCATTAAAATGTATGTAACACGATAATTATGTCAAACGCTAAAAACGTTTATCAATTAAGAAACACACCGATTAATATTTTTCACGAAATGTATTCGCAAATCAGTATCAGCAGAGAAATACTATTACCCAAACATTGTTACTTGTCTAGCAATCTATCGCGTGTATATATAGAAATAGTCGCGATTCATTGTTCCTCGATGTAGCAGTTTATACCACGCAGGAAAGCGTCGTCGCGTCGCTGACAAATAAAAGAAGAGAAGGTTTATATTCATGTATGCGCAATGCGAGAGAGGAGACGAGGTTATATACATTCACACACACACACACACACACACATGTATATTGGTTCGTGAAAATTTTAGTGCGGAATTTCGCAATAGGGAAAGATGTCGACGCCGTGCATGTTCACCTTAGATGGTGCAGAAACGCGCAGACTGCCATTGTAGACGACCGCCCGATCGCTTATGCATATATATGCAGATATCTCTACGCTGGCTCTCTCTCTCTCTCTCTCTCTCTCTTTCTCTCTTTCTCTCTTTCTCTCTCGCATTCTTCAACCGATTCGCCAATCGACAATGTGTGTCAGTCAGTGTGTGTGCGA